>JAOWBH010071400.1:0-14860 GCA_028566215.1 Silene coronaria | reverse complement strand
TAAGTCATATGATCAGATGCACCTGTATCAATGATCCAGTCATGGAAATGCACTTCAGAATTTGTAGGAAAAGCTTTAGAAGAAATCATGCATACCTGCAAAGTTGGATGTAGACAATATAGTAGCAGAATCAGAAATTCTCTGAATGACCTTATCCACTACTGAAGAGACAATATTGTCAATCATAAAAGAATCCATAGAGGAAGAAGAAGCATCTTCGGGCTTGACAGTAGAAGAAATAGCAGAATTACTGAATTCCAGAGGATTATCAAAGTCAACTAAATCAACATTATTGGCAGTCTTATTATTATTGAACCTCCATGCACCTGTCTTTCTGCCATAACCACCTCTGCCTCTTTCTCTGGTGGATTTATTTGAAGGAAAACCTCTCAAATTGTAACAATTATCTGGGTTGCGACCAATTTTGTCACAGTGAGGATATACACTTAACCAACTAGTAACAAGTATCGATGGTATGATCCTTGCCATTACAATGATCATAAACTTTTAAGACATAATCAGACTTAGATTTCTTTCCCTTATCATCCTGTTGAGAAACAGCATAAGCATTGATTTCTGTCAAAACTTCAACACCATCAGAAACTTGTTTCTGTCTTTCAACCTTTTGAAGTATATGTAGAGCCTTAGTAAGCGAAAGAAGAGGGTCCACTGATAAGATTTGAGTCTTAACACTTTCATATCCCCCATTCAAACTCATTAAAAACTGTATCATCTTGACAATGTTTTCTCTTTCAACCATTCTTTTGAGAAGTGTGCAAGAACATAAATCCAATTTACCACAAGTACAAATGGAGATAGGATCAATACTGTCAAGAGTTTCCCAAAAATTCTTGAGTTTACTGTAATACTCAACAAGAGACAAATTATCCTGCTTAGCAGCGCCCATATCCTTCTCCAGCTGATAAACCTCTATAACATTTGGCTCTCCATACCTCTCATGAAGCTTAGACCATAACTCACGAGCAGATCTTATGTACTTACAATTTTTTTTTAAAGTTTTATTAAGAGAGTTCATCATCCATCTGAGAACCATATAATCACACCTGACCCATTTCTTGTGTTTTTTGTCAGAAACAGGAGGTTTAACACATGTACCATTCAAGAATCCATCTTTGTTTTTAGAAATCAAAGCCATGTTTACCTCTTGTTTCCAGCTTAGAAAATCACTACCATTAAACAAAGATGCAGATAAGTGTGCAGTGGGGATCATCCAGAAAGTCATGACCAGCAGTAACAGTAGCAGCTGGAGTTTCAGAATCCATGATGATCAAGAAACTAATTACTCAAAGAAGAACAAAGTGAATAATGAAGTTGCGGAAGCGATTATACCTCAATACTTGTGATCGAGAAATCGTGAAGTAACCCAGAAACCAAAAACTTCAACTCTTATGATCGAAGTTCAGAAGAAAACAAAGAAAAATCCCCAATTCTAATGATTGAAGATGAAGAAATTTAACCAGAATCGTGAACCTTCTCTAATACCATATAAGATTCTTGTATACTAATATTAATAGAAATAAGAGAGAATAGAATTATATGAATGGTTATATTTGCATTGATGTAATTGTGTATTACAGAGTTATATATATCTTACAATGATATGTGATATATATATATATATATATAGCTATACCACCGACTTAGTCTAACTACTTTCCTTAATACAAGGAAACTAACTTTAATACTTAATAACTTTTTCTTTTCTGATTATCCACGCAAAAGAACTACACATATAAGCGTGGTTAACTGAGAATAGTCTTAGGATGGTTGACCTCTTAGGAGTTTCTCGGGATGCGCATGAGTGAGGACAAAATACATTGAAAAGTGCCCGTGTTGATTTGACGAGCTACTGTGAGTGACCGCTCCCGGCCCTAGGTTTGAGCCGGGGCGTTACAAAAAAAAAAATTCAAATTTGACTTACAACTCAAAGTGCAAATTAGGTTTATATTCAACTAATAACCGAATATAATTTTCCAAAGATACATTGATATAATTTTATATGCGAAGATATATAATTCAAAATATAAGTTGAATGATTCCCAAAAATATGTTGAGAACTATAAATTTGAAGAAATAGATATAGTTTTGTGGTTAAAAATGCAATAAAAAACAACATTTTCAATGTAATTTGATACTCTTTTAAAGTTGTATGTTAGTAAAATGTATTCTTTTATTTGTTTTTTATGGAAAGTCCTTTTTTTTTTCGTCAAGAGGGTCTCGGGATTCTCAAATTCTCCGGGGTATCTTATTAAATGATAGTAATAATATATTAATACATAGTGCTAAAAAACCTAAAATGAAAGTGTGCTAATTGATATTAGGCGTACTGCCAATATTAATCCATTTGTACATAATTGCTTGATTCCTTGAATCATGGGTATGACAGATCCCGGTTCATTCACTGACCTAGAAGTGTGTGTGCGTAAAGTACATATTAATCTCGTAAAGTCAGATTAACGCGTTGTCTTTTAACTCATCAACGCCTTGGATTAGAGCGACAAAGACAATGGAGTCAAGTACATATTAATCTCGTCATTTAATTAATAAATCGAATTCCAACCTGAATTTTCAATCAAATTGATGGTAGTATTTGAGTCAAGCAAACATTATACATACGGAGTATATCTTGACCGAATCTAGTACATACTTGATGCAAGAGGTAAAAATTGTGAAATTATGAAAACGGGAGCTAGCCACCACACATTCAAAATGTTTACTCCAACTGATAAGTAATGGTCCTTGGTTTATTAGATACTCCGTACAAAACACTCTTATTTAGTGCTCTGTATATATCAATTCTAAACCTTCTCATGTGACATTTATTTACCTTTATTACTCTTTAATTAAAGGTATATACTACTAGAACGTAAAAAGTTAAGTTTACGTTTCACAAAACCTCTTTGAAATGACTAGAATGTAAAAAGCATTTGATGACTTTTCTATGGTATCTAAATCTAAACCATAACGAACCTGGCTTCTTCACTTAGCTTGCACATTAGAAAACTAAAAATGGCTGAATTTTAACATCCAAGCTAAGGTATATGTCGTCAGCTTCTGATCTAAGTGGATTGCATGATGCCATACGCATAACTGCCTATATTTAAGATATATAATTGACCTAATTAATCATGAGCAAAATGGAACAAAAACGGGCAACCAGTAAATTATCACATTAGGTAGACAAAATAAATAATTCAATAGTACGTATACATAGTCGTATCTAGTTGCAACATTTTAGATTAGAAAAATAGAATGAACAAATAGTATGGGTTGAGTACTTCCAAGTTCCAACAGGGTGTCTACTGTCGTCCTCTTCAGCCATGAGCGCAAGAATCGAGCCTCCAATTTTATTGTCAAATCTACAAGCATTATTAAAGAAATTCAGTTCCAAATTCGAATTATATTACGCTTGTACCATTATATTTGTGACCTTATTTTTTTATATAGGACGGAATCTCCGTTTATTTTAAGACGCTCTAAACTTCCAAATGATAAGGGTAATGATTGAAGTAGAAGGCATCTTAAACCGTAAGAGTGATAACTGAAACAAGCTAAGCTAATAAAGGACAAAAACATTTGAGTTGAAGAAAAACAACTAACATAACATGTATTTATGTCACGTGGTTGAATATTCTGCATGGGATTATTTGTTTTGTGTATGAAATCATCATAATATGGCGGTGTAATGTAATTCTTGCTGGCCGCCCTTCGCATGTCTGCCTTTTCTAAGCGGTGTTTGTTTGGTTCTGGGTTTTGCAACATGCTCGTTTATGTCCTACTTCCCTAATTCCTCTATTCCGTCTATCTCAATCCTTTATATTTTTAGGATATTTTACGGGGTAACCTTATATTTTTCCGTTTTCTACATGTCAAAAACGCCTTTGACTGGTCATAACTCACAACAAGAGTTCCGAAAACGACAATTTTTTTTTCAAATTGACCGACTTTATAAGATCTTTGATTTGGAAAATAAAAATTTGCTAGTTCTTGAACTCATGGCAAGAATTACGGTAAGTCAAACGGTAAACTTTGACTGACCGTACCTCTTTGCGGAGAGTTCTAAATGCGACATTTTTTTTCTTTAAAGTGACCGTTTTTATGATATCTTTGATTTGGAAAAAAATCGTCGTTGTTGCAACTCGTGATTGTGAGTTATAGCCAGTCGAAGGCGTTTTTGGTGAAAATGAGGTTACAGTGTAGAAAACGAAAAAACATAAGATTACCATGTAGAATATCCCTATATTTTTATCTTTAATGAAAATATTTTTTTCGATAAATATACTTCTTCTACATTTTAATGTTATTTTCATTTCTCCATTATTTGTGAGGAGTAGGTAGACATAAAAATATGTCTTGTTTTATTAAAATGGGTAAAAGTCAGAATGTTGACTCGTGTGAAGTCTAACGATTGATAAATGGGTCGGTGGACTTTAGCCGAAACAAAAAAACATGTCGGTATTTGGTCCAGCTCTGCCTTCTAATGATGCGGTATACTTGGAAAATGGACCGTGCTATATGCGTAATACAAAGTATGGTATGTACTCCGTAAATAAGAAGTCCAAAAAGATAGTGGTGCAAAATCCAATTAAATCCATACGTTGGCAGTCCACAAACTTACAGGAGGAGGCAAATTTCAATCATGTACGTAGACATGGGGTGGGTTTTTGTTCATGCATGATCCATTAATCATTAGATGATAATGATTGTTTCCACAAAACAAAACAAAGGCTTGGTCAGTAACGGCATTGCATTTGTTCCACAAAATCGGGGAAGCAGCATGAGTTTAGGATCCAAGTCAACGAAACAAATGGAAAAATTATAGGATGTGCCAAGTTACCGTAAAACAAAGAGGTCTTAAATAGAGTAAATACTCTCATTTTGAGACTAATCTCCACTTACAAAAAAAATCACATTCAAAAAGAAAAATACACTTTCAAGTGCTAAAAACAAAAACCTCACTACAAAAATCCTCTCTAAAAAATTTCTCCCAAGAGAAAACAAGAGAAGAAAAGACATTCATTTCTAATCATCTAGATTTGAATATTAAACTATTCTTTGACCCGACGTCAAGCATCCATTGCAGTCAGTTGAAGAGAAGCAAATCAAAGTCGTCACAGGAGTACTAAGTCTTCAAATCAAGACCCTCCTATTCATTCAAAAAATTGCGGAAATCGAATCAGTAGAACAAATAGAGATTGTACCCGAAATCCTTTGATTAATAAAATATTATTTTGTTGCATTTATTTGTGTTTTTCTCATTTTATTTGCAGGTTAACGCAAATTTGTTGTTACAAATTTGGCACGCTCGGTGGGACCTCTCTACTACTCATCTCTTTTTTCGCATAATCAAATTTTTGTCAATGGCATCCCGGAAGATCTCCACCATGTCAAAGAGGATGACATCCAGATCTGACGATGAAGGCTCCATCCGTCTCGGTGCATCCTCATCCCATTGGTATTTCTACAAGGAGTAGGGCCAAATCCATCCTCATCCGTACCGCGGCAGCGAGACTCCGTTCTGCATCCGTGCCTACGAGGCCCCGTAAATCCAATGTCACGGTCAATGATGCGAGGGAATCATATGGTGCCGACAACTCTAGGCCATGTGAATATCTCGTGTTTGGTTTATTTTCTCACACCCAAGTCGACGACCCTCAATTTGTAACGTCAATATTTCGAGAAAATATGTGTGAGACTTTCGAGAAGATAACTATTCACACTAGCCCGTTGTTCGAGCCTTGCAGCATGGAGGATAGCCACAGTAGCGCTGGTTCGTCTCCGTCGTCGCCAAAAAGGCGTAATCAGGAGATTTCAAGCTAGACGTCATACTCCATGGTGGCGCCAGTCATGGTTGTTGAGAGCAATAATAAGGAATAACAACTCGACAATATGAGAGCCCTTCTCGACGAACTCAAGAGGGACAACGAAGAAAAAATCAAGCAAATCGTTGCCTTTATGAAAAGGTTGGAGAAGCGGCCCGGGTCATCATTTCACAATGATGATAGCCATGACGATAGCGACAACAGTGATAATCGTGATAATGATAAGTCATTCATTGCTAAGGACGTCCAAAAGATGATCACGGATGCCTTTAAAACTCAGTTCGATGGAAAATCGATGTCCGTCGGCAGTCATTGATACGTCAAGCCATATAGCAAGAGGATCGACTGTATGAGGATGTCTATTGGCTACCAACCACCGAAATTTCAACAGTTCGATGGAGAAGGAAATCCAAAGCAACATATTTCCCATTTCATTGAAACATGTAACACCGCCGATTCTGACGGAGATCTCCTTGTCAAACAATTCGACCGATCTTTGAAGGGGATTGCTTTCGATTGGTACATGGATCTAGGTGCCGAATCAATCGAGAGTTGGGAACAATAGAGAAGGAATTCCTCAATCGCTTCTATAGTACAAGTCCTATTGTAAGCATGATAGAACTCACAAACACGAAGCAATAGAAAGACGAGCCTGTCATCGACTACATCAATAGGTGGCGCTCGTTAAGCCTCGAGTACAAGGACCGTCTATCAGAGACTTCTGCTGTCGAAATGTGCATCCAAGGAATGAACCTGGATCTAGTCTATATCCTTCACGGCATCAAGCCAACAAATTTCCTGAATTTAGCCACTCGGGCCCATGATATGGAGATTAACATCGCTAGCCATGGAGGATGACTTTTAACTCATTCCGAACCAATGTCGGAGAAAAAAGAGTTTAGGAAGAGCGACAAGGCGTCCAAGAGCACTTCGAAGGAGGTCATGACAATTTCTACTTCAAATCCAGTGAAAATCTCGGCGCGGCCTAAAATGGAGAATAAGGCGACAACCTATTCAAAGGATACGCGCAAGTCACGATCAACTTTGAAAGAGCTCAAGAAAAAGAAGTATTCTTTTCCGGATTCGGATCTGGCAGGGATGTTAGATGATCTTTTGGAGAAGAAAGTGATCGAGCTTCCCGAGTCTAAACGACCAGATGAAGTTGAACGTACGACCGATCCGAAATATTGCCGATGTCATAGGGTTGTGAGTCATTTGTTGGAGAAGTGAATAACTCTTAAAGAGAAAATAATGCAGTTAGCCGAAAATGGGAAGATCATCTTGGATTCAGAGGAGAGCGCTGAATCAAATTGCATCGTAGCACAAGTGAATGAGGAAGATGTTAAGTCATACCATCGATCTACAATAAAGGAATGTGTACGAATGATTCAGTTCGGAACTCTTGAGCCAGTGATTGTCTTCATGCCCGAGGGGTATAAGTCAAGCTTATCCACAACTTCTGATGTTCTAAGTCAAGAGGACGACGACGAAGGGTGGACCCTTGTGACTAGGCGACAAAGAAAGAAGCAAAACATTCAAGTGCCAATACCCCAACATCGGAGAATGACTCGTCAGAAAGTAAGGCAATTGTCAGACAAGAATGATAGGGGAACGTTTTAAAGTCTCCGCAGGATGTGACATTGCCAATGAGAGGCAAGTTGAACTTAGGTCAAGCTATGACATTAGGGGACTATTTTCCTAAGTCCTGCCTTGCTAAAGTATTAGTGAACACTGTGTCTTCTACCATTGTTGAGGAAGATCGCAGTGAAGATGCTGAGAATAAAGAATCCCCATCGGATATGATCAAGGGTATAAAGATTGACGCAATCTTAGATGTATTTCCTGTGCGTATGGGATGGCAACAAATGTTTCACTTGCCCGAAGAGATGCGTCAGCAATTGTCTGTGGTGATTCTTCAACCGGAAGCGTATGCCGATAAACATAAAGCCGCGGGAGAGCCTGCGGACCAATCATAAAAATGTGTTGCTTGCAATGCCGCTCTTGCATTTACCGATGAAGATCTGCTGCTAGGGTCAAAGCTGCACAATCGCCCTTTGTTCGTGTCAGGATACATTCGAGAAAAGAAGGTAGGCCGCATATTGGTGGACGGAGGTTCAGCCGTCAACATAATGCCGAAAGCCACGATGGAAGAACTTGGGATTTCCGTGAATGAACTCTCCAAAAGTCGTTTGATGATCCAAGGCTTCAATCTCGGTGGACAAAAAGCAATTGGCATGATCCGAGTTGATATCGTCATGGGAGATATGTTTTCTGCCATACTTTTTCAAGTAATCGATGCCAAAATGTCATATAAGTTGTTACTTGGTCGACCTTGGCTTCATGAAAATGGTGTTGTAGCGTCAACTCTACATCAATGCCTGAAATACTATATAGATGGCGAAAATAAGATAAATGGCGATGTGAAACCGTTCTCTACGATGGAGTCTTACTTTGTTGATGCTCGATTCTATGAGGAGAATGACACACCAAGTGAGATGCTACCGTCAACAATCCTTTCAATCGTGACCAAAGTTCCGAAAAAGACGGATGATATCAAAATTCCAGCCGCAAAGGAGTCGATGGCGGTCGAACATCATGAGAGCGTCTTCATAAAGATTAGTCAACCAGATATGAACTCTTCTACGAAGAAAGTTGCTCCAACGAGCATGCTGAAAGCGACGCCGATTCTTAAATACGTGCCAAAATCTAAACGTAAAGACGGAGAAGCATCTTTCGCGGTGTGCACACCTCAAAATGAAGCATCTACATCATCCAGAACAATCGATGATGATAATCTACAAATTTTGAAAAAGAGTGTCGTCATTCCGGTTACAAGAACGAATCGTTTTGAAATGACTAAACAGCCTCTTCCTGGTTTCACGACAGCCTCGATGAAAGAGGATCAAACAGTTGCTGAAGAATCGACTAAGGGATGATTCGATCCAAATGCTTACAAGCTCATGTCAAAGTCCGGGTATGATTTTGAAAATCCAGCTCCGTTAGGACAAGTGATCGAAGTCACTTCATATGGCTTAAATCAAACGCAAAAGAAGTTGCATCAACTTGGGAACAAGCTCGATGTTGGAAAGACTGGTATTGGTTTTTCGCCTCCCGAGCCCATAAGAATTTCCACGCGACGTAAGACAAAGCAGGCTTTGTCACAGTACATCGTGGCAGATTTAGCGGAAGGTGAAGGCGATAACACCGAAATATTGCCACAAAGGTCCGTTTTTGACAGACTGGGTCAACCAACTTCCACTCCACACTCCTCCGAGTTTAGTAGGTTGGGAGAAAGAGAAGAGACCGTTAGCGTACAATTGACGCCAGTTTCTCAACATGAAAGGCCAAGTGCATCGGTGTTCACTCGCATTGGAGGAAAAGAGGTAAAGAAATCAGTTTTCAGTCGGATTAGTGGCTCTAAGGTGCAGAAGAGGCGTAGACGAAAACAAAAGAAGTCGTCGACGTCAAAAGTTGCTGTCGAACACGACAAAGATACCCATAGTGCCATTCCCTCTCGGATGAAACGTCATCTTGAAGTGGAAATAACTATGGATAGCTCACTGAAAACAAAAGGACGTACCATCGTTTACACGAATCCGCAAAAGGAGTCGAGTCACACAAGAGCCACTCGGGAGTTTGTCTCGTCTAACCATGTGACGGCACAAGAATACCCAGATTCAGATGATGAGATAGAGGTTGGTGAAACTCCAAAAACTCTTGAGGATGGGGTCCAAGCAACGGTTGACGACTTGAAAGAAATCAACCTAGGCACAAATGAGGACCCACGACCCGTCTATGTAAGTGCCCTTCTGACGGATCAAGAGGAAGCGGAGTATGTCAAGCTTCTTTCAGAATATAAGGATGTGTTCGCCTGGAGCTACCAAGAAATGCCCGGCCTAAGTCCGAAAATCGCAGTTCATCGACTTGCAATAAGGAAGGGCGTTTCTCCAAAGAAGCAGCCACGTAGACGATTCCGACCAGAGATGTTGCCTGAAATTGAAGCGGAGGTAAATAAATTGATTGACGCAGGATTCATTCGAGAGATCAAGTATCCGACGTGGATTGCAAATATTGTCCCGGTGAGAAAGAAAAACGGACAACTTCGTATTTGTGTCGACTTTCGAGACTTGAATGATGCTTGTCCAAAGGATGATTTTCCGCTTCCAGTCACAGAGATCATGATTGATGCCACGACCGGACATGAAGCGTTGTCATTCATGGATTGTACCGCCGGGTATAATCAAATCCAAATGGCGCCAGAAGATGAGGAAGCCACTGCATTTCGAACACCTAAGGGCATATTTTGCTATAAAGTAATGCCTTTTGGGCTAAAGAACGCGGGAGCTACATATCAGCGAGCTATGCAGAAAATTTTCGATGATATGCTGCATGACATTGTTGAATGCTATGTCGATGACCTTGTCGTCAAATCCAAGAGGAGAGTTGATCATGTGAAAGATCTTCGAACGTTTTTTGAGAGACTATGAAAGTGCAGACTCAAGATGAATCCTTTGAAGTGTGCGTTTGGTGTTAGCTCGGGCAAGTTTTTGGGCTTCATCGTACGTCATCGAGGAATTGAGATAGATCAGTCCAAAATCAAGGCAATACAAGAAATGCCTGAGCCATCCACGCTCAAAGATCTTCGAAGTCTTCAAGGTCGTTTAGCTTACATACGTCGGTTCATATCCAATCTGGCAGGGCGATGTCATCCGTTCAGTCATTTAATGAAAAAAGGTGCTCCTTTCGATTGGGACGAATCTTGTCGTAAAGCTTTTGAAAACATCAAGCAGTACTTGTCAAGTCCTCCAGTCTTAGGTGCGCCACTTCCAGGGAAGTCCATCATTCTGTACATAGCCGCCCAAGAACACTCGATGGGGGCTTTATGTGCTCAGGAGAATGAAAACGGTAAAGAAAGAGCTTTGTACTATCTAAGTCGCACACTTGTCGGAGCCGAACTAAATTATTCGCCCATAGAAAAGATGTGTCTAGCTCTTATCTTCGCTATTCAAAAGTTGCGTCATTACTTTCAAGCTCACACCGTCCATGTCATTTCTAAAGCTGATCCGATCAAGTACATTCTGTCAAGGCCAGTGCTTTCAGGACGACTCGCCAAATGGGCCGTGCTCTTGAAGCAGTACGACATAGTCTACGTTCCTCAAAAGGCTGTAAAGGGACAAGCGTTGGCGGATTTCTTAGCGGATCATCCAATTCCAGGAGAGTGGAGCTTCTCCGATGAACTACCTGGAGAAGGAGTCTTTTGCATCGATGTGCTTCCTTCCTGGGAAATGTATTTTGATGGAGCAGCTCGTCAAGATGGAGCAGGAGCTGGAGTCGTGTTCCTTTCGCCGGAAAAACATCTCTTGACATATTCATTCATACTCCCGGAGTTGTGCACAAATAACGCCGCCGAATATCAAGCCTTGATAATTGGCGCACAAATGGCTCTTGAAATGGGATGCAAAGATCTTGACATCTATGGCGACTCCAAGTTGATAATCAATCAATTACTCGGTGAATACGAAGTGAAAGAAGATGGTCTTGTGCCGTATCACAGGCTAGCTTCTCGACTATTGGAGAAATTTGATTCCGTCTTTTTGGAGCATGTACCTAGGAGTGCCAATAAAATGGCTGACGCTCTCGCAAATCTCGAAGCCACTTTGGCACTGGGGGCAAGTGTTCCTTCTTCAGTTCCAGTTTGTAAAAGATGGGTTGTATTAACAGAAGCGGAAGATGACGATTTGACGGAAGACGTAAACGCAATTTCCGTCCATGTAATCGACAAAGAAGATTGGCGGCAACCAATTATTGACTATTTAGAGCATAAAAAGTTGCCAAGTGACCTAAGGCACAAGATGGAGGTACGACGCTGCTCTTCTCGCTTCATTTACTACAAAGGGACGTTGTATCGTCGATCATTCAATGGTCTTTGGTTGCGATGTCTGGACGAAGATAAAGGATTGCACACCATGGAAGAGGCTCATGCCGGCATATGCGGTGCTCATCAATCAGGACCGAAATTGTGCGATCGAATCAAAAGAATGGGCTACTATTGGCCTACCATGGTGCAAGATTGCATGGAATACGCTAAGAAGTGTGATGCCTGCCAGTTTCATGGAAATTTTATCCATCAACCGCCGGAGGTGCTTCACCCTACTATCGCGTCATGGCCATTTGAAGCTTGGGGACTCGATGTAGTTGGACCCCTGCCAACTAAGTCGTCCGCCTGACATTTATTCATCTTGGCCGGAACTGATTATTTTTCAAAATGGGCGGAAGCTGTGCCTCTCCGAGAAGTGAAAAAGGAGAATGTTGCGGATTTCGTGCGAACACATATCATATATCGATATGGAGTGCCAAGGTATATCATTACCGACAATGGCAAAAACTTTTACAACAAACTCATGGATGCATTGATGGAAAAGTTCAAATTCGCCCAACATAATTCTTCGATGTATAATGCGCCGGCCAATGGTCTGGCCGAAGCTTTCAACAAGACTCTCTGTAATTTGTTGAAGAAAATGGTTTCAAAATCAAAGCGTGATTGGCATGAGAGGCTCGGAGAAGCACTTTGGGCGTATCGCACCACGTATCGGACTCCAACCCAATCAACACCTTATGCCTTGGTTTACGGAGTAGAGGCGGTCCTTCCACTTGAATTGGAGATTCCTTCTATTCGTATGGCCATACAAATGGGCCTGGCGGAAGGCGAAAATGAGAAGCTGCGTTTGGCCGAGCTCGAAGCTCTCGATGAGAAAAGGCTCGATGCGCAGCAGAAATTGGAGTGCTATCAGGCGCGATTATCAAGGGCGTTCAACAAGAAGGTTCGTCCTAGATCTTTCCAAGTTGGCGATATGGTCTTGGCAGTCCGGAGACCCATTATCATGCCTCGTAAGGCCGGAAACAAATTCACTTCCAAGTGGGACGGGCCTTATGTCGTCCAAGAGGTTTACACCAATGGCGCGTACAAAATAGTCGATAATGATGGAGTACGTGTTGGTCCGATCAACGCCAAGTTCTTGAAGCGCTATTACGCGTAAGATGACGATTCTGCAATAAGCTCCTGAGCACGAGCTTAAACTGCGCGTAAAAAAAAAAAAAAAAAAACCCACCAAAACACAAATTCCCTTTAATGAACTACGTTGGCTTGATCCTGCGAAGTATGACTACTTTGTAGGTACGTAGGCAGCTTAAGTAAAACCCTTTTACTTAGGTGCGGCCAAACCTCCCAAATAAAATCAACCTCGTTCCGTTTGAACTACGTTGGCTTGATCTCGTAAGGTATATTTATTTGTGCTTTATGAGTACGTAGGCAGCTGAAGTAAGCCATTTACTTTAGTCCAGCCACACCAAACAAAAAAAAACATTCACTCCTGGCCCGTATGAGTATAAACTATGAGCGGCAAAATGAAATGGATAAGCGAGATTGAGAAATAAAAACAAATAAAGCTCAATTTATTATTATCCATGGTTAAAAAAAACACACATACACACTTCTAAGTGTCCAAAAAAAAGGCGTCTAACAAAATACAACGAATGACATCTACGGAGACCATGCCAAGTTCTTTAAAGCTTCAGATGATTCAGTGAAGGTTTTCTCAACATGTTCAATCTTCTCGACTTCTTGCCTTGCAGTCATCATGCGAGCTTCCAAGGAGGACTCCTCTTGAGTCGAAGTCTCAACAACAGAGGCCTGGTCGCGTTCTTCTTTGTCTGCAACAGCAATAGACGCAATCAATTGTTGCTGCTTCGCCCCTTCTTCCTCTAATTCCTTCTTCAACTGCTCCTCCTTCGCCACAGATTCCTGCAATTTTCCTCGAAGAGTCGCAGCTTCCTTTCTTGCTTGACTCACCAAAGATGCAGCACTCGAGATGCGGTCTTTGACAGCCTTAATCTCTTCCTCGAACTGTGAAGAAGTAGGCTGGCTCATCGTGTAATCTCCTCCCATAGATTGAAGAACAGAAGCAGATCTTAGATAATTCTGGACATGGGCATAAAGGACTGAGGCATCAATATTCTTTGACTTTAAATACTCAAAGAAAGTCTCGCACTCTTTTTCATATGCTGGAATTTCGGCAAGGGAAGAATTCAACAAATTTTCTCGCAACTTATTAGCCATGGACAAATACGCCTGTCGTTCAGCTTCAAGGATCATGTTTTGTGTATTGAAGGAAAATCCTTTGACTTGAGAAGGTTCCGCTTTATCAATCACCTTTTCAACATGAATGGCTAGCAAATCAGGTGTGGCGCTTGCTAGAGGCATAGAACTCTGTAAAAAGAAAGAGAAAAAGGGTAAATAACAAAAAAAAGGAAGGGAAAGAAGAAAGCGTTGAAAATTGTGAACTTACCTCGTTAGTAGCAGGAATGTCGTCAACGACAAGATAGTCGTCTGCTTCAACAGGATCGTCGAGGAGGTGCCGAATACTAGGTTCCTCGGTTCTCTCGGAGGACGGAAGGGCCGGGTTAGAAGTAGGTTTCACCTTTAGAGAAACCGTCAAAGATTTGGAGGATCCATTCTTCGCATTGCTCTTACCCTTTGATGATGATGGTTTCTCATTCGAAGTTTGAACTGTTTGACTTTGAGCAAGCTTCATTTTCTTCATCGGTGGTGATACGGTATGATCTGCGGATGGCTGGAGTGAGCTCGGTGTAGTCTTCACTTTCAAAGGACGTTTCGCAAAATTATCCGAGTTCGCTAAGGCTTGAACTATAACACTCTCTAGCCTTCTCTTCACCACCGGGTTAGGATCATTGTCCTCAGGAGATTTTGAAGATCTTCTAACCTTCACCACCGGGTTAGGATCATTGTCCTCAGGAGATTTTGAAGATCTTCTACCCTCGTTCGGAAGCGGAGATTTGGAAGACCTTCTAACCTCGTTCGGAAGCATTAACGCAGAAATCCCCTTCAACCAGTTAGCATAAGCCGGGGTGACTAGAGTGCCGATTTTCAGGTCTTCTCGCGGAATGATGAACTTTGAATTCGTTCCTAAGCATGTAGAAGACGTAAACAATTGAAAAAG
>JAOWBH010071290.1:0-14864 GCA_028566215.1 Silene coronaria | reverse complement strand
AAAAGGTATTCTAGTTTTGTATTAATGAAGCTGAGTTTCCTTCTCTTAGACAACTAACAAATAGGAGTAGTAAATACGTATATTTTTTTAGATATCAAGAGATCTTAACGTTATAAACTAAAATTCATTAACGCTTTACACTAAAAATTCCGTCAACTAATTTCATCACACAAATTACATATCGAAACAATATTCCTCCCGAGTGCCATAAATCTAGACGATAAACAAACTCAATATTGTGTTAGAATGTTCACTATTTTTTATTTTAAAATAATAAAGAGAAAAACATAAATAAAAAGCTTAAGAAGAAGATCTATTGACTTACAGTAATATTTATCTCAAGGAAGTAATTCTCAAATCGATATCCTACTATCTTCTTTTGATTAGATTGAAACATGGACCAAGATATGTGAAGGAGAATTGTCTTGAATTTTGTATAAGCATATATAAGAAATTAAAATAAGAAATTTCAATGCTGAGAATTATGGAGCATGGTTAAAAATGTAAGATTTGAGAAACTAGGAAGGGGAAGCACAATGATAGTGATGACGGCAAAAGATAACTATACAATTGTGTTTTTACATTTTACTGATTAGTGGTTCTTCTTTTATACTTGTATATAAATATAGATGCATTAAACCTTCTCTATTTGAATTTAACTGTATTGATGTAAATTGCAGAAATGTGAGACATGGCGAGTTTTTAAGATTTTGATGTTTAAACCCTGATCATGTCTTCCATAATTTATCTTAAGACGTTATTACAAGTGGTGAATAATGTCTTGGATGCAGAAATACCAGCATAACTCCGGCGATTCAATGAAGGCAAATTCCACAATAGTTGGGAGAACATCTTCAAGATTGACATCAACAATGAGACTATGCATTTTGGCATCATCTGCTGCAATAATGTTGATCAACATCTACCAGGAATACAATATCTTTACTCTATTTCACAGCCCTGCAGAAGGTAAATATTTCTCACCTCAATATTACAACAATAAACATGAGGGGTAATATTTTTCATTTCTAACAAAGCCAAATAATCATTATTTATGGCTTAACATATGATGCTTAATATATGAAGTGGCAATTAATCACCACAATATTCAATTATTCATCATGTCATCCAAAAACCCTCTATATTCACATCGCTCGCACAGGTTAGATTGTGTACATATGATGCCATAGACAAGAGCTAGAGGAACCGGACTAATGTTGTCAAATTTATTGTAACTAATTCAAAAGACAATTCATGGGCAATGACTTACACCCTCCTCTTCTTCACCAGGATCAAGTAGTATTCCATTCGGGGAATCAAACAATACTAGACCAACGAAGAAGTTACGTGACATGCTCATAGATACTACTAAATTCGACAAAAAATCATGCATTAGCAGGTATGATTCGCTTAAATACCGAAAGCCTTTACCCCATTATCCTTCCTCATACCTCATTTCAAAGGTAAGGGACTATGAATATCTTCACACACAATGTGGACCGAACACTGAATCCTACAAGGCAGTCATAAAAGAAGCTCGGCAAGTATAGAAATCACACAAACATCAGCAATCCATGTAAATATGTAATCTGGAAACCTGCCTTTGGCTTGGGAAATAGGATACTTAGCTTGGTTTCAGCTTTTCTATATGGACTCCTCACGGATAGAGTCCTCCTATTGGACGACAACAAAGATGCAATGAACCGCCTATACTGCGAGCCATTTCCGAACTCAACTTGGCTACTTCTAAAGGATTTCCAACAAATAATCCATCGTGACAACAATGAAGAAAGAAATGAAAATATTCTGACCTTTGAAAACTTGGTGAAAAGCAGCTCAACAATGGATGAAAACTCGGGACCGTTGATTGTACATGTTGATTTAAGACACGACTGGAACCAGGGTAATCTTGATATTTTCCATTGTGATAGCAGCCAAGACCTACTCCATGGAGTTCCTGCATTGATTATCCAATCAGACCGGTATTTTGTTCCTTCTTTATACATGATATCCTCCTTTCAAACCGAGTTAAGCAAACTATTTCCAAAGAAAGATGCAATCTTTAATTTGCTGGGCAATTATCTTTTCCAACCTTCAAATGAGGCATGGGAAACGATAATCGCATCCTATAAAGCTAATTTAGAACAGGCAGATCAGAAAGTTGGACTTCAAATCAGAGTATTTCATCTACAAGAAACTCAAGTAAAACTATCCTCGATGAAATTTTATCATGTGCATGGCAACATAATCTACTACCAAAAATAGAAACAATTATCAATACGACGGGGCAGTTCTCCTTGAAGAGCAAGCTCAGAAAGGCGATACTGGTGGCTTCTTTATATCCAATATATGGTGAAAGCTTGAAATATATGTACAGGAATAGCTCCAACAGTTTGGGACAAGTTATCGAGGTATATCAACACAGCCACGAGGAACACCAAAAGTACAATAATCAAGAACATGACTTCAAAGCATGGGTTGAGATATATTTACTGAGTTTGTGTGATGTGTTGGTGACTAGCTGGGGATCTACTTTTGGTTATGTGGCCCATAGTTTAGGAGCAATGAAGGCGTGGATTCTAGACAATTTCAATGAAGCTCGGAACACCAAAATTCCATCTTGTAGACAAGCATTGTCAATGGAACCTTGTTTTCACTATCCCCCCAAGTTGGAGTGTGGAACAAATACAACAAGTATCGATATCACTGCTCTCTTTCCTTACATAAGGCCTTGTGAAGACGATAGGGGGGTGAAACTGGTTTCTAGCTTTTAAAGAAAATATAACAGTTAGATTTTGTTTCCGTCTCCATTGGATACAAAAACCCTATTTTCTTTTTATTGTAGAGTATGACAAAATAAAGCAAAATAAGTCATTCAACTGTCTCGCTCTTTTTGTACTGTGAAGTAGCTTGACGTAATCTATTTAATGATTTATCCGAAAATAGTCTGTGTGTGTTGTAAACATAGGGGAACAGCTTGCATACATACCTTTTACTCGTCGTTTGCAGAAACGTCCTGCATCGGGGTAGTATTTCCGTTGTTATCAGCTAGGAGTCAGTTTGAATCAGCTGCTCAAAAGTTGCAGACAGTTTTATTTGGTAACCACAGTGAGTTCCTCACACCTGATAGAAAATGTTAGCTGTTTATCACGTCTCTTCTTTTTCCGGCTTTTAGCCCAACCTAATCTCAATTATTGTCATATATCTCTGTCACAGTTAGATAGTTCTCTTTCAGCCCAACACTAAAAGAGACTCTACATAAAGCCACAAAACCGCGGATTTTATGTCCTGGTTAATGGAGTTGCCAGTGTTTTTCAAGGTGGCTGTTTAACTAATCTTGGTTATCACACTCAAGATCGTCTTCAAGGAGGATTGTTCTTGAACTGTTTTCAGTTATGTTCAATTGTTTTTAGCAACTACAGAGGCTAAGATCACTTTAGGGCGAACTAAGAGTAGAAGCAAAACAAGTATATAAAAGGAGAAGGGTGTACCAGTATACAAGATCCACAAAACAAGCCTTTTAGTAATAGGGCTGGCCGTGAGTTCAGTCATGTCCATGAGCCGGTTCAATTCCGTCTTCACTTGATCTGAGTCTGAACCGGATAGTTCAGCCCTCTTCCAGTCTCATCTCAACTACAATTGTCACGATGGTAGTAACCGTCAAGGAATGTAAGTCATACAGAATGAAATAAATGAAAAACACGCTAGCGATTTCAACATTACAACCAGGTCATAAAATGACATTTCAAAACAGTCGATTATATAATTTACACTTTATTTAATTTAATATTCATCAAAAAGAAAAAGTTGGAAACCCTAATTTGAATTTGATCCCCAATTCAATTGAAATCACAAAACAAAAATCAAGAATGGCAGCAGCCGAAATTCATGAATACTATCAGTTGAAACCCATGACAGACATCAGGAATAATGTTAAGAATATTATTGTTGTTGATAATTTACCACAAGTTTTACCAGAAAAGTTTGATAAGCTGGAGGGGGTTATTCGTAAAATTTACAATCAGTTGGGTGTCATCAAAGATAACGGCTTTTGATGAAGCTGGGAAATCTCTTGGTTATTGTTTTATTCAGTTTAATACTCCTCAGGTAACAACTACAACAACTCTCTCCCTCCTTTGGTTATGTGAATTCTAAAGCTGTTTCCGACTCAATATTTATTTAATTTAGGGTTTGCTGTATATTTGTTTGATCAACCCTTTTAATTTGGGTTTTTGATGTTTTTAGGTTTAAACTAGAATGTTTTTCTTAATATTTGATTGATGATATGTTTTCGGTTCCGTATTTGTTTCCGACTTAGGAAGCTCTCTTTGCGATTCAACAAGCGACATGTATTTGTTGTCAATTTATTTCAAGATTTTGACAATTATACCAAAGTTCCTCAGGAGCTCGCTCATCCGCAAATTCAACCATTTCAATTTAAACAAACGGTACTTTTAATGCCTTACTTTTTTTTTTTTTGTTGTTTTTGTTTTTGTTTGAAGATGTTTGGTTTACTTCATCTCTTTGCCTAATACATTTTGTATAAACAAACGGTAAATTGTTTTTTTTTTTCCCCAGGAAAATCTTCAACTTTGGCTTACCGATCCCAATGCTCGGGATCAGTATGTTGTGCTTGCTGTTCAAGATACGGAGGTATCATGGAACGACATCACACTCTTGAAGCCTGATCCTGTTCACAAACATCCAGTAAGCATATCTGGGTGGAGAGCCTTAATAAGGCGAGTACGGGTGCTTTTCTGGCAGGTTCGGGCTGTCGAGTGGGTGGGATTGTGGCTTATCCACAATTCCACAATGGTTGGCCTTGGGTGGGTAAAGGGCAAGGGTATAATTGGGATAACTTAGTCATACCCCCCGTTTATTTTTGTTTTTCTAAAAGCTCGCCCCAACAACAAACCATAAAGGACATGTTGAGTCGGGAGGGAGTTGTACTTAGGCTTTTTTTTGTTCCTCGTGTCTGGTTTTTTTCATCAGATTTGTAACCCGGCTCTGTGAAATGTTCAGTTTTGGACTGAAAGCTATGTGCAGTGGCACCCTTGGGTACTTATTTGGGGACAATCCACCCTCATGGTTTTGCTGTTTGGGGCGGGGCCTCAACTTTTGAACGTTTAACGCGTTATGTTCATCGGCAGGTTAGTATTTGAGCTACCATTTATTATGTGTTTTTATGGAGGATTTATTGTTCTTTTCCAATCTGATGTAAATGTCCTTTTAAATGCTAAATGGTGACCTTTGCGGGTTAAGCTAAGTGACTTTTCTCCCGGAGAGAAGTTTATTGTTACTTACAGCAGTCATGAACCAAGCGATCCCGATGATACCCATGTAAGTTTATTTTTCCAGTCAGCCAATGAATGTTCCCTTCTCTGTGTATGAACGTTTCCTTCTCTGTGATCATGGAATGTGTATTGTTTCTTTCCTGATCTATATTTTCTGTTGTTGCTAGAGGGTTGTGCTCAACATCTTTGATACTAGGACAGGAAAGGTGAAGAGATGTTTCCAAGGGAGTGCCGATGAATTTGCAGCTGGAGGAGCAGGTGGTCTGTCTGGGATCAGTTGGCCTGTTTTCAAGTAATGTCTATTGACTTCGTGTGCTTTAAGTGATTGCTGTGATAATTGTCGTGTTATTTAGGTGGTTCTATATTTATGAGCAAGTTCTTTTTGTTTCTGTTCATGCATTTTCCTTTTCTGCCATTACCAACTTGTTATTCTATTAGATGTTAATTATTACTAGTATTTTCCTTCTTTCTGTTTCTTGTGTTTAACTTCTATTTTTTATTCTTCTTCTTCCGCCATGTCTTGCTGCTTATTAACAGTTTCCGCAACGATGGCTTTTTTGTTGTTGTTGTTTATAGATGGGCTGGTGGAAGGGATGACAAATATTTCGCCAGAATTGGGAAAAATGGCGTATATGTGTATAAAACTGAAACCTTCACTCTCATTGACAAGAAGTCCATTAGGGTGGAAAATGTTATGGACTTCAGTTGGTCTCCCACTGATCCAGTATTGGCACTTTTTGTTCCTGAGCTTGGTAACCAACTGGCAAAGGTAAGAACCTTATTTCTATATACTTCTTGGCTAGCTGTTCGTGTTGTTGGATTCGGCTAACGCGATAAACTCCTGTAATAAAACGTTATTCATCCAACTTCTCATAAAATTTCTATTCTCTACAGGTGAATCTTTATCAGATCCCTAGCAAAGTGGAGATACGCCACAAAAATCTTTTCAGTGTCAGTGGTTGCAAATGTATTGGCAAAGCAATGGAGATTATCTTGCTGTTGAAGTCGATAGATACACCAAAACAAAGAAAAACACATACACTGGATTTGAGCTTTTACGGATCAAGGAACGTGACATACCTATTGAAGTTTTGGAACTTGAGAATAAAAGTGATAAAATCATTGCCTTTGCTTGGGAGCCCAAGGGCCACCGATTTGCAGTTATCCATGGTGATAGCCCCAGGCCTGACATAAGTTTCTACTCAATGAAGACGACTCACCATACAAGCAGAGTCTCTAAGCTCACGACTCTCAAAACCAAGCAAGCAAATGCTCTCTATTTGTCACCTGGTGGTCGCTACATAATATTAGCTGGATTGAAGGGTTTCAATGGGCAGTTGGAATTTTTCAATGTTGATGAGCTTGAAACTATGGGTACGGCTGAGCATTTCATGTGTACTGACATTGATTGGGATCCAAGTGGAAGGTATTTGATTGTTTCCAGTGTTGTAACAAGTATATTGTTTTAATACTTTTAGTTATCAGACAAGATTTCTAGGGATATGTAGTTGTGGATTCTAAACTTGTTGCTCTGTTTTAGATATGTTGCAACTGTCGTCACTGCAGTTCATGAGATGGAGAATGGCTTCAATATTTGGTCCTTAAATGGGAAGCTTCTATACAGGATAATGAAGGATAATTTATTCCAGGTAAGACATATTTGATGCTTCGTTGTTCTTTCTTTGAATTAAATGGTCTTATCCCAGGTAGTTATGACTCAGTCAAATAGGACTGCAGTCACAGGTGAACTCCAAGTTTCCGTTCCGAACAATGACCTTATGTTGTCATAGTTAACAAATTCCTTGATGCAGGATTTGCCTGTTCATGTAGGTGTTTTGAATTCAAGTTGCTTCTTTATTTCTTGCCTTGTTGATTCTCTCTTGAACGCTCCCTCGCATAGGGTGTGTAGTTGTATTTTGTCAATTGAGCTGTGTTGACAAAAGATCTATTAACCCGTCAATTAGATACTATGCTTTGGTTGCTTACTTTTGTCATTATTAATATAATACCTGAACTAAAATTTTAATTTAGAAACAGTGTGTGTTGGAAGCACTTTTAGAATCATTGTTGGCTGTTATTATCGGGGAAATGCTTCCCAGTAGGCGATAATCTTGGAAGTTTAATAAAATCTTATTTAGGCTAGTCTGATATAGAGCTAGCCAATGACTCATTCATCGTATTTTGACTAGTCTGAAATAGACCTAGCCAATTACTCGTTCAAGTCGGACCATTTACGCATTCTGTTCATTTTGGGTATGAATTGCTTCACTTTCAGAGTTTTCAGGTTGTACGGAGTAGTTTTTAACGGTATTGTTTAAAGTTAGTCATTTGGGGTCTCAGATTGGCTTCCAGTTGAGTTTACTTGGGTATATTTGCTTTGTAGCTTCTTCATTATTCTGACTCACCCTATCGACTGCTTGTGTTTCAGTTTCAATGGCGCCCAAGGCCACCATCCTTGTTAAGTTCTGAAAAGGAAGAGGAAATAGCAAAAAACATAAAGAAGTATGCTAAGAAGTACGAAGCTGAGGACCAGGATGTATCATTCCGGTTGAGCGAGCAAGACTCTGAGAAAAGGCGACTGTTGAAGAACGAATGGGAGGCATGGCTTAAACAATGGAACAGCCACCATGATGATGAGAGGTTGAAAAGGGAGGAATTGACTGGCGTCGAGTTTAGTGATGGTGATGAGGAATTGGAAGCCAAGGTTATCATATTCGAGGAAGTAATTAATGTCAAAGAAGAAATTATAAGCTATGCTTGATTCGATTCACTGTCTTTGAGACAAATGCAAATCTTGAAGTTTAGATCAATTGGTAAATTTAGTCTGTGATGAAGTTTAAGTCATTTGCAACATCTGCACATTTTACTTACGTTTGTCGGAAAAGCAGTAGAACAATGCTAAAATTAATTGTACAGCTACTGCAAATGTTAATTTTGGTTATGCGTGCCTGCATATTTTATGGTTATGGATGACGTTGCTCGACTGGATTAATTTTTGAGTAAATTTTGTCAAGTCGAATTAAAATAAGGCAATTGTGTGTAATTAGAAGTATAGTTCAATCCTGTTGAGTTCCATCTCAAAACCGTTGAGTCGTTCAGTGTGGAGTATGGACCGCTCCAACTTCCGTAGCATCTGGGTGTTTCTCTGCACGTTCTACTAATAACTTAGTATGCAGGATCTGGTGGCCTGCAAACTTCAGCAAAACTGCTAATTAATTTAGTAATTAACAGAAGCTTGACTCGGGTTTACATTTGATTAGACAATTCAAACCGATAATGACGTATGAACTAAACGCATTTTAAAAATGTCACTGTTATTAAAAGGTCATATTCAATTCAATTACTGGCCACCTGTAAGCTGAGATCTTTGAATACTGAATTAGTCCAGTAATGTACGGAGTACATGACAATATACCATTAGAATTGTAATCATTCAAATTGTTTTATTTGTTTGTATAAGAAATTAGTCAACTGTAACGTGAGCGTTCGAAACTCGTTAATTCCGATGCACAGTCTAATTAAGCATATGATTAATATACTATGAAGTAAATCCTGCACATAATACCAGTTTCAGGAAACATGCTGTACGAGATCAGGACTGCTAGTTTCTTCCTAGAATAGTCTCAGCCAGAGCTCCAACACGATTATCCAGCTCTAAAAGGTATGTATTGAGTTCAAGAGCAAGTCTTAATTCATGTGCAAAATAAGATATTTCAGTTGCTTCTTTTCATGATCATTTCTATGGTTGTAGCTTGATGTACATGACTATATTAATGCAAGTTGCAGTAAAATCAAACATTATGAGGTTATAAGGTTTCGATATGTGGATCATCATCATGTCCGAAGAATTTTCTTTTTTGGGGATTTTGCCTCTTTTTTTTTTTCCGGTAGAAAAATAGCCTTGTTCATAACAACTTATATTTGAATGCAGAATAACTCTGGATATTTAATTTAATCATGGAAAATTCTAAAGTAGCTAAGAGAAGATTACCAAGATTTACAATGTTTGTCGCGGTTGTATGCCTCATGGCAATACCTGCTCCAGTAATGTTGATCATTCTATACCAGGACTACACAAGCTTTCCTCTCTTGAACAGCCCTGCAGAAGGTAAATATTTTTCATTTCCAACATCCCATGATGTTATAAACAAGACGGCTAATTAAACCGTCATTGCTTCAAATATGATGAAGTAGTTGTCGATTAATATAATTCCCTACATTATTTCCATCGTTTTAGCCAAAAAAACCCCGTGTTTTCCATTACATGGGTAACTTTGCATATATCTGACCTCCTGAACTCGGGTTTGTCAGACCATCTCAACATCGGAAGTAGTAGCCTAATCTCTATTTTTGAGCCATAAATGAGGCATTGCGACCGGTAGCCCCAAACTAATCCTATGTTCATACTTCCTCCTCTTTATTTATCAGGTTCAAATAATGAATCATTCAGAATATCAGACAGCACCAGGTCAATGGAGATGTTAACTGACATGCTCATAGATACTACCAAATTTGACACAAAATTATGCATTAGCAGGTCCGAATCTCATAAATACCGAAAGCCTGGACCCTATAAACCTTCACCTTACCTCATTTCAAAGCTACGAAAGTATGAGCATCTTCACAGGCAATGTGGACCAAATACAAAATCCTACAAGACAGCCATAAAAGAGCTCGGCAAGTACAGAAATCACGGAAACTTCAGTATTCCATGTAAATATGTGGTCTGGACACCTTCAAATGGCTTGGGAAATAGAATGCTTAGCTTGGTTTCAACCTTTCTATATGGACTCCTTACAGACCGAGTCCTCCTGGTGGAGTTTAACAGAGATGCAATGACCAATCTTTTTTGCGAGCCATTTCCAAACTCGACTTGGCTACTTCCAGATGATTTCCAACGAATAGTCCATGGCGACAGCTATAAAGAAAGAAATGAAAAAATTATGACCTTCCAAAACTTGATGCAAAGCAGCTCAACGTTGGACGAGAACTCGGAGCCATCAATTGTGGATATTAATTTAAGGTTTCGACGTGGGGAGGATAATTTACAGAATTTCCATTGTGATAACAGTCAAGAGCTTCTCCATAGCATTCCTGCATTGATTGTGAAATCAGACCAGTATTTTGTGCCTTCTCTATTCATGATGTCGTCCTTCGAGAAAGAATTAAGCAAACTATTTCCAGAGAAGGAAGCAGCCTTTAACTTATTGGGAAATTATCTTTTCCAACCTTCAAATGCGGCGTGGGAAATGATAACCACATTCTATCAAGCTTATTTAGCACCGGCAGATCGCAGAGTTGGACTCCAGATACGAGTTTTTTATCCGTGGAAGACTCCGAATCAAACTATCATCGATGAAATTTTAACATGTACATGGGGAAATAATCTGCTGCCGAAAATCAAAACAAATAATACTACTGCAGAGAAGACCCGAAGCTTTCCCAGCACAGCTATATTGGCAGTCTCACTACATTCAATATATGGTGACAGTTTGAAAGAAATGTACAGGAATAGCTCCGATGATTCCGGACAAGTTATAGGGGTATTTCAACCAAGCCATGAGGGGCGCCAAAAGCATAATAATCAAGAGCACGACATCAAGGCGTGGGTTGAGATGTATCTACTGAGTCTGTGTGATGTACTGGTGACTAGCACTGGGTCGACATTCGGTTATGTGGCTCAGAGTTTAGGAGCACTGAAGCCATGGATTCTAGACAAAGTAGAAGTTAAGAAGAGGAAGAAGATCACAAATCCGACTTGTAGACAAGCATTGTCCATAGAACCTTGTTTTCACTATCCCCTGAAGTTAGGTTGCAGGTCGACTCATAACAATATCACTGCTGTCTTTCCTTACATAAGGCCTTGTGAAGACTTTAATTGGGGTGTGAAATTGTTTTCTAGCATATACTGAATTGAATATCATCAGCTATGAGTCAGTTTGCATTAGCTGTCAATCTGCTACTCGAAGTTGCCGTCTGTCAGCTTCTGTAACCGCAGTGAGTTCCTCACAAAGTCACAAGTCACAACTAAACTCACAAAATTGTTCTCTTTGCCTTTTCTCATCTGCTGTTGATGCAAGTGAGGCGAGCCCACTCGTCAAGCCCTCAAAAATCAGTTTGCTTTAAGCTCTGCTATAACTCGGTCAAATTGATCTCAAGCCCGGTCCCTGACTCAGTTCAAGTCACATTTTCATTACGCTGAAGATAGAAAGGAAAAAAAGTCGATTCTTAATATATTTTTTTGAGACTTTATAATGATATTTAGTTTATTTTCAGATTGATTTTTTTGAGTTTGAGAACCTTAAATGTCAACTGACTTTCTGAATGAGTGAGTTCGCTTAATGCAGCCAGTAATGAAACCAGGAACCAAATATTTCAGAATTTACCGTGTCCAGGGGACGAGCGTCCTTGCTATCCCCCTGGCTCCGCTACTGGTCGCAGCAGTAAAAGGAAATTCCAAGAGAACTAATGGAGTTCCGATGTAACACTCATACCAAGGTAAAACAACATAACCACAGGAGACAATATTGCATCAAAATTTTGGTTGGGGAATTTCATCAAGCAATTGGTAGGCAACGCATCTTGCACGTGAACTACATCTTCCGTCCATCTAGATTCCATACGTTTCATTAAAATGCATCTCACATATATGAAAGAAACGTATGGAATCTAAATGAACAGAGGATGTACAATTTTACATAAAAAAGGGCAATGCAGAACTAAAATTGATTAATTTCACAAAAAAATGATTTGATAAAAATGAAAGTGATGGAATTATTGTTCTAACCAGATGCTGTAGAGTGAAATTAAAGGAAATCAGGAATGCTGAAGCTATCACTGCAATGTCTGAAAATACACTCGCCATGAGATTTATTGATTCTTTTGCATGCAATGTTGTTAGGATCGGGATTCTAACTTGAACCGATCAATTGGTGAATTAACTGGCATCCGATTGATAGGGTCAGATTCAGATAGCAAGATAAAATTAGAGCTTTAATGTTGTAAAATCCGGGTAATAAAATCAGTTACGTCAACTTGGATCGCAAAATCACGACTTTGAGAATCAAATTGGAATTCTGATAACAATTATTCTATCGAGTTTAAGAAAAACTACTAAAGTATTGATTGCATTTAGTTACCTATGTAAATGTAAATTTGAAATATCAAATGGATGGTAAAACATATTTACACCGTACTGCAATTTAGAAGTAGAAATTTACAGGGATCAATCGGAAGTCTGTAAACCTGTAAAATCGTTTCTCGATTTGAAACAAAACACCAAGACAATGATACGACATGTTTGGAAATAAATGTGTGTATGCGTAGGCACGTAGCAACTCGATGGAGTCGACTAATATGAAACAACACCCAAACTGTTGCTAGTAAATTCGATTCATTTAGAAATAAAAGACAGGCCAATTCATCGGGTATACGACTTTGTCCACCGCAGTCCTGCAAACTAATGAGGTCTTGATTCAATAAGTAACATGAGAATAATCTTTCATTGCTTTCGCCTTTTCCTCCGATACCATCTTCAGTCCTGTAATGTTCACTGTAAAAGCATTCTGCCACAAGTCGATATATTGTGTCAGACACGCGAGACTTGTTCTTTTTATACACGGAAACAAATGTTCAGTAATGCAAGAGTACTTTAAGATCGTCACGATTGTAAATTTTTTTGAGTTTGTCATCAATGTCACGGAATGTAGTTACAATAAACACCTGACAAGGCAAACAGTGATCAGTTCAGAACAGCATTATGGAAAGCTGCCTCTATGAGAATGCAGACAGTCATCAGAACAGAATGATGCAGTAGCTAGGAAAACAGAAAAATTAGAGAGTGCGAGTTTTTAACAGCGAGCACAGCATACCAGGGTGCACCGGACATCACTGGACGCTTTCCCTGCTGTACTGGTTGATTTATCCACAGACTCAGATACTTCATTTACGACTTTGGTAAGGGTATCCTTCTCATCCAAAGACACCTTCATAGTGAATTTAAGTTCAGTATACCGCCAATATTATGCACTTAAATTTTTCTATTAGTCTAAATTTAAAAAATACAACTGATTCAGTTACTATCATCGCGCTAACCCAGCAAAAACATGATTTTATTGAAATAAAATGGGTGTAAAGTAAATAATGCCTCTAGCTCAATGCCTAGACAAAACAGGATATGAAGTTGTATAACTAGTAACACCGTGAGAGGACTCACCGTGAATTCGCTAGAATTCCAATGATCAGCATCATCAAGCAAGCGTGGTACAACCTCTGAAGAACAAAATCAATAAAAGCAGATAATTTTAGCACAAATTCTTGCATAAAACCGCCTTAGACTTCACTCAAATACCCTTTATGTGAAGATTGTTTTACGATACTTTAATGTAAAACCGTTTTACTTAAGACAGATCGATTACAAACTTCAACTGAATTAGAGGGAAAATAGAATGAAAGTATAATATGAAATTCTCACCATCCAATACGATGTTAACTTTCTTCTTTTCATCAGACTCGTAAATTCCCTTGCCAGTTAACTCATCAATCTTTACGTCCAATTTCTCCTTCTTCGTCGAGCAGTAAAAGCCCTTTGTTTGAGTTATTTTCTCCACTCGAAACACTCGTTGCTCATAGACGATAATTGTTGTCCGTGATAAACGGATCACGTTAATTGTCTTGTATTGAAGTATTTCATATCCAAAAGAAAAAGATGGCCTCATTCGAACCAGGATTCTGATAACTATTGTTTTATCGCGTTTAAGAAAACTACTGCGGAGTACTCTGTATTAAAGTTTAGATTGCATTTACTAATTACCTATATGTAATTTTACAACATCGGAATGGAGCAGGTTGAAGCACATTTACATGGTAATTTAGATGTAGAAATCGACTGAAGTAAATTGTCGATTGTCAATCTTAATAGAAATGAAAGCTTGTAAACTTGTAAAACCGTTTCTTGATTTGAAACAAACACCAAGACAATGGCACAACAAGTTCGAAAATTAATGTGAGTATGTGTAGGCACGTTTCAACCAACTAGATGAAGTCGACTAATATGAAACAACAACCAAAACCGTCACTAGTACATTCGATTCTCTTAAAAATAGAAGATTAGAAGCGGTATCTAGACCATCATCGGGTATATGATTTCGTGCACCTGCAGTCCTGCAAGTGCATTCCTTCAAACTAATGAGGTCTTGGATCAATACGTAACATGTGAATAGTCATTCATTGCTTTCGCCTTCTCCTTCGATACCAGTCTTATTATGCTTACTGCGAATGCATTCTGCCACAATCCAATCGTTCAATCGTGTCATGCATGCGAGACATGTTCTTTTTATATACGGAAACAAATACGGAGTACACAAAAGACGATGAACCGATTATTACCAGTACGTCCTGCCTCGATATCAAGTGATGCAAGAGTACTTTAAGATCGTCACGAGTGTGAATATTTATGAGTTTGTCATCAATCTCCTCGAAAACATCTACATCCACTGAAGGAACCTAATTTGATTAGCTTGTGTTGATGATGCCTAAGACAAATTAATCTCATTGTTATTTAATTGTGTG
>JAOWBH010071179.1:0-14864 GCA_028566215.1 Silene coronaria | reverse complement strand
GATCACAATAATTACAACCGAATCGGTAATCCCTTACATTACGGGTAATACCGATTAAAACTAAGGCCATACTAAGATAAATTACATAATTTCAAAAATTACATAATAAAATAATCATTCATTAGTGAAAAATGCAGCAATACTATATGATCTAACATGCTTAATTTATGTGTCAAATCGCCCTATTTAAATATACAAGTTGTTGCCCCGCGCGCGATGCGCGCGGAACCCCAAGGCCCATATCTCTCTTTTCAATAATCAATCTTGCTTATAATTCTAGAAAGATTGTTGTATAATATTTTCTTAAACAACAATTGTCTTAAGAATAATTTGTAAGGTAATAAAGAGTTCACACTTATATATAAATAACCAAGCTGGCCACTTTGGAGTCTGCAGTATTTAAGAGGACTCTATGGTAAGATGTGTATAGAGGGACAAATATCTCTTATCAGCTGTGAGTCTCCAACCTCTGACTATAACAAACACTAACATTAACTTGTTCCCTCTGAGGTTTTCACCACATTTCCGTAACATTTCATCTCATAACACCCCAACCATCGTCAAACATTAACTTTAGTCTTTTTTCTATGCCACAAACTTAACTTTTTTCAACGAATACTAATTTTTATAACATGTTCTATGTTTGGACTCTACTACCTTGACAGTACACTAACATTGCAACCATGTTGATTATATCTCAGGCTTTATATAAATAGAATCACGACGTTTTGATATTTCACTCTGATCACAGTAAACCTATATAAATTACTCCCTTCGTCCTTATCATCGGTTTACCTTTGATTAAAATACCCCTCCCCAAAAAAAAGGTAAACAAATGATAAATGCATATTTTAGCATGAGAAAATAGAGTTGAGATGCCCTTGTAATGTATAGGCAATAAACCTCATGACATTGGCAGTGTCATTCGACATATAACATACAGTTAGGTGTCAGTATAGAGTACACCTGAAAACTTTGAAAATTAAGGCGTATTTTAGCATGATGTACATATATTTGAAAACTGACCAAGGGAGGTAGGTACGAAGTTCACAGCCCTCTTTAGCGTTGTTGTTTCAGTTTCGTAGGTGATCTCCTCCCCATATTCCACCTTCACTTGTGGTATACTTTGTTTGAAGTTTTGGACAAAGATGGTTTTAAGAGGATTGATGCGGCCTTGACTTTCAGCACCTTCACCACTATAAGAACATAACAATTAATGATATAAATGGTCTGTCACTTAACCCATTTTTTTTTTTGCTACTGCTACTCTCCTTGTTCTATTATTGATTACCTTTTTTTAATGCGTATAAATGCATTCTAACAGCCTCTCACTTTCACCCTTTGCCTGACCACATTCTAACAGCCTTTTGAAGATCACGTCGGCGATCGTAAGCCATCATCTAAACATCCTAGTACTATAATAGAACAGAAAAGTGTCCCCTTTTTGCCTTTCCACGGATCTCACTGTAGCAAGTGGCCAAAGAACCACAACACTGTAACCTTCTGAAGACACATAATAACAGGACACGTGAGTAGCGTATTAAGATTACTACAGGAACATGGTACTAAATTAATGATAAAAATAGAATTCTAAGCATGTTTAGCCTAATAATAGACCAAATAGCTCAGCTGCCGAAAGTTCGGCCATGTCCACTCCACCAGGTGTCAGTTGAAAGTTATTAATAGAAGATGCTACGTATGCACTGAGTAGACAACCCGGTGCACGGGGAAGTCATGAGCTAAAGTGAACCATTATAATTGTTAAAACCCGATGATATTAAGCTGAAAAGAAGCAAATAAACATACCTGTACTTTTTTCTGCAGATAGAGTGATGCACATGATGCGAAAATCGGAACTTTTTATCCATGAATGTCCAAAAGAAGTAGATACACCTGTAAGTATGGTAAAAACAATGCTCAGTAAAAAAACACCAATCAAATTGAGCAAAATAAAATGCATATACCCAAAGCAGGATTCCTATTACAAAATAAGCTATTTTCTCCATTCCATTTATATTGTAAATTTGTACCCATTTGACTTTGTGTTCAACAATGTCAACTCTAAATGAATTTGTTTCACTTTATTTACTACCATAACTTTTCAAACTTGGAAATATAGAAAAGGTTTACTTTTATAAATCAATATTGAAGTCAGAGTGGACTATAAATTTTGGTTGGAGGTAGTGCTCAATGTAATGGAACCGAATACCTTGTTGCTGCTCCCAACGATGTGAACGCGGTCACAGCTGCATTAACTTTGGCAGCAACACACACCTGTCGATAATTAAGCTCTACTGTGTCAAATTAGTATAGTAAATAACATCGGTGAGGAAATAACATTAAGTGGCGATATCAGTGTGGTATGTCTCTCGGTCGATATTAGCATTATACTGAGTCTCATGCGAGAGTAACTGAAAAGCTATAATAACTACTGTAGATTAATGCGAAGATCCATATCGAGACACACATTAAAAATTCCCCATCTTTGCATAAATTTGTTGATAATTGTAGTCACCACTACTGATTGCAACATTTTATAAATAAAACAAAGCAGACAGTGCTTATGTTCTTTGGAGTTTGGACATAACACGTGATAGCCAACAATGTAGCAATTTCAAGAGGATACGCCATGAAACACGCCTTAAGATGTAGCACTCAGAATCTCATGCAATTAAATTAAATGGAGACAGTATAACGGTAACAATTACAAAGCTAAAGAATATAACGCTATACCTTGGGATTTGCATGCAGCCATTTTGAGCTTTAACGTCTAATATGGCCATCCCACTACTATGAATACATGCCTTGACTCTCTGATCACAATAATAAACAATCATCCTACCCGGTCCCACTTCCTCGATCACCTTGGAGTTTGATCACGCTAACTAAATTGCCAAAACTAACACTACTTTGTATATACCTGAAAGTTTTAAATTTATCATGTCAAAACCCCAAATTAATCATCTATAATCTAACAATAGTATACACAGAAGCGTCTTGTCTACCAAACAATATGATCATTAAATAAGGAGGCCATATATTACTGAGATTACCTGGCAAAAAAGACTTTTGCAGTTATTGTGGTTTAGCAAACTACAGTGGCACGCAAAGCAACATGAAGGTCGATAAGCTTGGTCGCTTTTCCTCAACTACTCCCTATGATGGGGTCAAGCTGAAAAACCATGCTCACCTGCATCAATCAGACAACAAAGACAATTAATTTTTACGGATAATATATACTCGCCTATAACTGCAATTATTGTATAGCTTAGACAGATATCACAAACCCCAAGAGTAAGGCCAAATAAACCGGCAATATAGCTAAGAAGCATGGCAACTCAAACAAATAATTAGAGTACTTACAATCAATAACTACCACTATTAATAAGAAAACAGAGTTGTTTCAAGTATAATTAAATCAATCAAAACACCGCATTAATAGCTACCAAAACAAGACATAGGTTAGTATACGTCTTGTACTATCTAACATAAAACACCAAATGAACAAGAATCTTTAATAGGAAAGGCCGAGCTTTGATAATTACCTTCCACACCCTCACCGCAAAAGACAGATGTGACAGCAACAATAAGAACACTTGGTAATTAATCATCTACTACCAAACGTGGAACAACGGACTACAATTAATAGACTTGGAGGATAATGACCCAAACAATGATCCATAGCAACATCCTGACTAACAGATTATGTTTCCAACCAAGATTGACACAACTTAACCAAAGATATTGACTTGGCGATCCGCAATCTCGATATCACGAAAGTAGTCTTAACATGACCCATAACAAAAGCTCTTTGTTCTCTTTTGCATTTTTCCTCCTTTTGTACAACATCAGATGGGGTTATGTCTCCGATAATAGCTATTTAAAAGGTAGATCAACCAGTAAGAAATCATGTATCAAACGAAACTTAGTCAAAAATTAGTCACTACAAACAATATAGAGTTCATGTATCACATACAACATGTGAGCTCTAGAACAAGGAAACGGAGGAAATAATTGTCAGTATTGACCAAAATGAAACCTTTATATGAAGTGGTTCATAGAACTTTTGAAATATAGCTTCTAGGACTGGTCGCATCCCAAATATTTTGGACTGACCAAATAAACAAATCTGACCAAATAAACATTGGAGAATGTCATGTACACTGGCCGCAATAATTGTACTTGCTCTAATAATAAGCCACAAATATAGCTTCTAGGACTGGCCGCATCCCAAATATCCTGGGTAGTGCTCTACAGTGTGCAGCTTTGTGCACCTGATTGTAATGGTGGTGAATATTTTCATTAGGATGGACATGTAGTCTAGGTAAATGTGTATATAACCCTGGGGACTGATTGGTACAGTTTCTTCCTCACTGAGTGTTGCTCGCTGTGCAATTTGGCCCAGTTCCATACGCTTAAGCCTGTAAAGGCGGCAGCAACGTTCAGTTTCTTGTGCATGGTGATGAGTGAAAGCTGCCACAGTAATTTTAAAGTTATGGATCATGCGTGCACGGCCTCTAGTGCTGAAAGTTCACGGGAATCCTCAATGCTGTTGGTGCTTTCCCCAATATAGGTCAGTTCAGTGTTGTCACGTTTACTTCTAATCTTCACACATACGTTGTTCTGTGACGCATCCAACACTTGGTATTCCGGATCATGTAAGTGCAAGTACTGTACTATGTTTGACAGTAGCGGTTGAAAGGGAATGGCTACATCATTAGTTGGCGTATGGCTCACCTGCCGGACATTTACATCTTAGATCATGAGACAGGGACGAAACTTGCAGATTAAATATGAAGCCTTTGTTTTCAAAGTTTATGCTTGTACTGGAATTTGTTAGGCATGCTTAATCCATAATTTACTCGAGCAGACATTTTAAATTAACCTGACTATTCCTGGTTAACTCATAATCTTAGTTAACTATGAAAGCGAGTTCATATAGTAGGAGCACAAGTCAAATAAATAAAGGTACTGAACATGGTAGTATGTAAATGTATTGTGAATTAGACCTTAAGTGTAAATTTTTGAGGCAATCATTAGGGGAAATCTTTATGTTTTGAAGGCTATATAAGGCTATGTCATTGATTTTGTATAGCAAAATATATGTCCAGCTAATTCATCCGAAAGTGATTAAATGGTTCAGCTTGCATACGTTGGTAGTAGTCCGTTTAATTTTTTTTGATAAAAGAGTTGAGGCTTAGGGGTTAGCGTCTAAAGTTGTGAGTACTGGTATTTTATAATGTACAAGATAATGGGCAATATATTTATAGTAATGATCTGGAATACAAATGATATTGTAAGGCAACTAACAACAGACCTCGGTACCGGTTTGATGTTGTTTTTGGTGTTGAGCATTCATTGTTCAATGCCTAAGGTACTGAACAAGTGTACAATGCAAATGAGTAGGCTAAAGCATACCTGAGTGCTTGTGCCGCGTTTTTGCTGTTGTCCATCACCCATTCTAAGATGTTGTTCCTACTAGTCAGTTTGCTTGTTCATTCAAGATAGTGGTTACTCTTCAAATAATTTAATGCACTTATCTAAGGCTACAATGAAGACTGAATTGTTTAAAAGCGGCCCATGTTAAATTGCTCCAAGGTTTGTTCATAAGAAGTGGCATGAGACAGAACAGGTCAACCACCGTATGTTGTAAGATGTTTGTAACTGTGGTTTTAAGTAGGCGTATATAATTTGTTAGCGCTGAACTCAAAATACTGTGCTGAACCAAAACATTTAGCAAATCCAAATAGACCACTGCCTAGGATGGGCAGGTGTTCTAATACTTTGCAAGGGTAACAAATGTATCAATTAACCTGTGAGAGGCACTGTAAGTACTGACCAGTCGGACATCGGAGAAGTTTAGTTATAACTACCCAAGTTGATTTTTTCCGCTGAAGAAAAGGGAATCAACTCTGATGGGTAGCTTCTTTCATAGCCACTTTTATGCAAATCGACATTTAATCTAACACCATAAACAATTTTGTTTTGTGTTCTTATACTTGCATATCCTAACAATATACATAATACAAATTGGTTAATGGGATAAGCATGTAATACAGGTAATTTTAGTAAATCGGAAACTGGATTGAACAACAAGGGTATTCAGGTACAAACAACTGCCATAATGTTCAAGACCAACAGCAAAGTGGAAGGGACAGGGGATGGCTTAAATACGGAATATGAATAACAAACCTAATGAACAATAATAATCGCTTAATAAGAAGGCAATGATGAAGAACAAACCCTATTTAAAAAACCAAAGCACTGAACATCAACTAAAAAGAGTGAAAGTATATGATTGCATACCTTTTAGTTTGCTTGGTGGTTTGAATAATGTTTGTATTGGTGATTTTTTTAAAGAAGAAAGAGTGGCCTTAGCAAGTTGTAAATGCTAGAGTAATTATAAGATTTTGATTTGATTTGGTCAGTTTGATGTTTGTATGAGGAGCAGTAACAAAGTATAGGGTAAGGTATGTTGTGATGTAAGCAATGGCATGATGTCAGCTTATGACATGGTAATGTGTACTAAGCATGTTCCTACATTTTCTGTGGTTGTCCTTGTTTCTAGTATTTAGTTTGTTTATTTTGTTTAGTTGTTGTTAAATCAACACACCCGCATAACTTAGAGAACTATTTGGGCCTGTTGCCAAGGTAACAACTTGCCACGACACAGAGCGCAGTTTTGAGCGTAGGCACAACGGAGGCCCAGTGCAACTCGTTGTGTCGGTGGAAGTGCGAGCAAGCATGACGGATAGATGGGCTGCCCACTTCGCCATGTTGACTACGAATTGACAGTAGCGTTCCTTGGGGGGCATGTTCGCAATCGTTGATCACGCTCAACCTCTTGAATGTGAGGAAGCTTTAGTAAGCTATATTAATTTGAAAGGATTCGACATCTTGCGTATGGTTGAGTATTTGGAAGCTTGGATTAATGCACCTTAAATCTGCAACAATTCATGCATATTTGTGAAACTTTATAGAATTTGGCAATTACCTTATGGAGTGACATGGTCGTAGCTTAAGAGGTGACTATCTGCGTTGGCATCATGTATCTGAGCAGGGGAAAACACTGTCGGAAATTTGGTAGAGAAAGTTAATTTCAGGATAATTACGACACAGACTTACTACATAGACTGTTTGCAGCGTGCCTAACCACAATTTGCTAAAAAAACTAACTGTGCCTCTACCTCTACCTGCACTAAAAACAATTACAAGGTGGATTTGAAAGAGCGGGTGGGGTGGAATGAGGCTGCTAAGATGATGATGCAGGAGAAAGTGCGATGTGAGCGTGGACCCAAAATATGCCTCCTCCAGGCAAAGAACCACCGCACAATTATGTTGGCCCAAAACGTTGTTCAAGCACACAACTTTAAGATCAGCCGTCCTGGGATACAACAACTTGACAGTTAGTTGTTTACACATAATAAGAGGGTAGCCATGCACCTACAACTGAACAAATAATAACTTATTGGCAACGGACCTGTGTGTGTCCAATGATGCCTGCAAGATGGAGTACATCGTAAGAGACAATGTTTTTGACAGAGTTTTGAGGAGCGTTTTCCGGCGGTGGCCCTGCAACGACCGCTACATTCTCGGATTTTCTGGCGCGAGAAAGTGCAACATAGAGCTGCCCCGGTGAGAAACATTGCCTTGGCAAGTAAATAGCAACTTTGTCGAGGGTCTGGCCCTGTGACTTGTTTATAGTCATGGCAAAACTTAACTTAACAGGGAATTGTCTGCGTTGGAACTAGAAAGGATAATTTGTAGAAGCCGGTGGTCGCAAATTGATACGTGGTATGAACACGTGTTCACCTGCATGGTGGCCATTTGTTATTACGCACCCTATCAAGTTTGGGCTAAAGCTTTTGCAAATAATACGTGTGCCGTTACACAGCCCAGCAGACGGCAACATATTTCTAAGCAAGATAACCGGGCTATTTGGTTTTAGGATTAGCTCGTGAGGGCTCATACCACCCGGGGAGAGTTTGTTTATGAACTCAGTTGGGTAGATGTTGCATTTATCATCCAGGACGGTGTCATAGCTTTTGTAGGTGGTTGGTTCACCTGGAAACCGATCAATTAAGGTGGAATTGATTGCGTCAACATCTTCATTCATCGGAGTAAGTATAGCTCTAGTAGAAAAAATTTCTGGTCGGTAGCTTTTAAGGTCGTCTTTTGGAAAGGCGAGTTCCGTGATTGTGGTGATTGGGTCGGTGCTACCCTCACCCTCACATCTGATAATTCCCGCAGGTAACTGTACGTACTCACTTTCCTCTGTTTGCAGTTCACCATTACCTAGGGCTAATAAAAAAGGTGAGAAGTCGGGATCTTGCCTGGCCTGAATGTTATCGGTCAGCCTGAATTTAATAAGTTGTGGCCATGTGTGAGAAGCTACCAAGCTGCAGTCAACAACTTCCCTATTGGATTTCTGAGGGACAACTGGCAGAATTTGGCGGAAATCCCCCCCGAACACTATAATTTTGCCCCCGAACAGAAGATTAGGATCACATAGTTCACGCATCCAAGGCTTCCACACTCTCCTTCCTAGACATTGAGGCTTCATCCCAAATCAACAGAGAAGCTTCTCTTAACAGCGCCGCTAAGCTACCCTGTTTTGGTACGGAACACGATAAGCAAGCTTCCAAGTCAACTGGTATTTTAAACCGGGAGTGAGCCGTTCTCCCTGAGGGTATATTAGATACAGCAATGTCAGTTGTAGCTGTGGGCAAGACGATTTTCCTCATCTAAGTGCTCCGAAAGATGGTCTAGGCCAAACGACTTCATGGATCTCCCCATAGCCTCTACAACTTGTTCGACCACTCGGTACGTTAAATCTCGGTTCTTTGATTCCTCGTTTGGGTATTCATGTCTGAAATCTTCTGAAAGGGATTTGTAGTACTTTACCCAGAGGGAAGCGGGGTCCTTTGGTTGGCATAAAATTAGTACTATTGCGAACAAGCGGCGTAGGGCAGCAGGCATCTGCATAGTTACGGCTTCATCCAAGCACATTTCAACCGTGTTGTCAGGTTCTAGTAGGCATAATTTCAACACTGCTTCTTGGAACGTCGCGCATATACAACCCTCAACTGTGAGGAGCTCTTCGTAGGATTTTGGACCACGCACATTCAGTAATAACAACCGTAGGAAGTACCGCTCACCTTCTGAAGGAGCCACGAAAACAAGTCTTCCTATGACAACCAATTTTGTTTTCCTCTTGAACCAAGCCTTTTCTTTAGTATCCCACCTATAATGTTCTGGAAATTCACCATACAAATATTTGGGCACTTTACCATCAGTGTCTTTAATATAGATTTTGAAAAACTCTGTCAAAGGCGTTCTTGCTCGTTTCTCGCTTGAAATGACATCGTCTAAATTTTCCTCTGGCCTAATTTGGATAGTCTGCATATTAGGCAGGTGAATCTGTAGGGGCGGCACTGATGGGTGAATTTCATACAAATCAAACCCATATATACGCCACATTGCCTCACAAGGGGATACCCATCTGCCGGACTGAAAACCGTTCAATCTCATCAATTACTTGCGGTCGTCAGTTGGGGCAACAGTAAAGGAGACTTTGTCATGGCCCTTGTAGACGTACTTGTACAAATACTTAACTGCTTCTATTGTCGAACATACTTCAACATTCAAGTGACAGTCAAACAAAGTCATAAGGTACGGGTTGTAGGGGATCACTCAGCGGTTATCTAGAGTACACTTCCGAATCCTGACACCTTCTCCTGTGTTGCGCCGCCTGTACTCGGGATACCCGTCAGAGTTGTGGGTAGTTTCTGAGGTAAATTGCTTTGGGTATCCATATTTACAGTGGCCTTTTGATTTTTTGTGTTTCATACAAGCGCATGTAGGGTCCAAGCTGCCACATGGACCATGCATCATGTGTTTCAACACTGACGCCCGTAGAGCTGCGTTTTGTTCTGATGGAATTTCGGCACTAACAAACTTGTCGAAGTCAGCTGGGCTATTAATTTTATATGCACACTTTAGTATGATTAGGAAGTGTGCATGGGGAAGGCCCCTTTTCTGGAACTCCACAACATAGATGTAAGCGGCAACCTCCCCAAAGATATGTTCCTCCGTTATCATTTTTTTCAGAGACACAAGTTTTGCCCGGAAAACCATGGCAACAATATCTGGTCGGTGTTGAGTTTCTTCTCCTACTCTAAGTTCTCGCTTGATTTCGGGCCACTGAGGGTTGCAAGTCATTGTTACAAACAGGTCTGGCTTGCCGAAGCGCTGCACGAGGGACATCGAATTTAAGTATCTCTTCTTCATGTCCCTAGGCCCCCCAATGTGATTTGCCGGGAGTACAATCCTATGCCCAACATTTGCTGCACGGGTTTCACCAGCCTCAACTGTATCCAACAGGCCTTGATATAGTTCGGCCCTGATGGTGTCCTGATTGTTGCGGTAAAAATCGAGTCGTGTGTTTTCCAGTTTCACATACATGTCGACCACGTATTGTTGGAAGCACCTGCCAGCCCATAGTAGCATGTTTCCCTACCGAATCTGGATTTTGTAGCAGTAGTATTCCCTACAACAAATGTGCTTTTCTCCTGGTCCGCGCCGCTGCACGGATCCTGAAAAAAAAAACAAAAAAATGGTTTGGGTTAAACCGAGATAATCGGGGAGGCCGCACAGTTGTAGTTACCGACCCTAAAAGGTAAGACTGAAGCCAAGGGAAACAAAGTGCGTACTTTTTGTTTCTTCCTCTAGTAAGCCTTCTACGTCAACGAACGTTTAAGCGGGACGTGGAACGTCGAGCGTGAGTGCGTGATTTAGACCACCGGCCTCTGCTTTCTTTAACCCTTGGTGCCAACCACATTCCCCGTTGGGGAATAGAAGGGGGTACTGTAGGGGGTCATAGCAGCCATAGAAGTACATGATGCGGTAAGATGCACTCGCTTTGCCAGTCACTGTGATGTGTGGCCCACTTGTTCCAGCGTTTGCCGAATTTTCTGTCCACAGGATTGCGACTTCGTCGGATGTTGGTGCATTGTATACACGTTGGTCCCTACCAACGTTCTTATTTATTACAATCTGAGTGTTTTCCTGGACGTCAATTTCCCGTGGGGAACGGAAAAACTTGGCATATGGGTTTATGCTAGTGATCTGCATTAGGATGTCAATTACATCCTTCCTCAGTTCTGGGAGACAACCAGCCCGCCGTTCTGCCTCATGCTAGCCGTCATAGAAATATAATTGTAAGTATCTGGGGCCACGGTCAGTTGGGAGTAGGTCTGGCACATGGTGGTATATCTGGCCGTGCAACTTGAAAACATAAATCCCCTTGAGTGTCTGCACGTCAAAAGTACCACCTATTGAACTGTATGCAAACACATTGTTGTATATCCGCGCGTATTTCTGGAAGTGGATGGCACACTCGTCCCTAGACGTGTACAAGTACGTTAGTTGGGGTGGGTATGGGTTACTCGGTAAGACAACGGTGCCGTCTCCACAGCAGAACGTCCGAGACTCATACAAAATTCGTTTCGCACCGCACTTTTGGCAACTATCTGCAATTGGAAATATTTGTTGTCCTGGCGGCAATGGCTCACCTATTGACGCAGCCGGGGTCCCTAAATTGCAGCGAACATTAATTAGTTGTCACGGACCAAGTGGCAATAAAGTGTAGGGCTTGCTAACTAAATTAAGGTAGAGGAACACAGTACTTTGCTTGCGTTGTGCTTTAGGCCTGCTGCGTTTCTTCTTGGGAGGTGCCACGCTGGAGGAGGGCAAACTGCTGCAAACACAATGTGGTTAGACAAGGAGTTTCTATATACACACGGCTAGGCAGTCCTTTAATATAAAGACCGACCTGTCTAATGGAGGTTGCGTTTGGTCCCCAGCAGCACGCCTACGCTTTGCACCTCTTGTTCCAAGTGCCTTTGTGTGATTAAGGGGTGCATTAGCTACGACTGGGCTAAGGTGGTATCTTGCAACGCCTGCTCCGCCAAACAGCGCAGGCTCAGTCTCTAGTTGGGAAGCAGGATCTACTGTGCGTTGTAACCTAGGCCTGCCGCACTGCCGTTTAGGGGTCGGGCTGCCACCATTTCTAACAAGAGTGCAAGAGATCTTAGATTCAACTAATTGGACGTATAGCAACGTGGTGAGAAGATGCCCTACTTTATAGCCTTACCCGCTTAACAGAAGCTTAGCATGTCTTCGCGAAACATGTATCCGCTTTGGATCGTTAACAATAGGTGCAACTGTATGCTCAGGCGATTCTGGGGACTCATGTGTTGCATCCACATCAAGTAGCTGGCCTGCTGCTTCCATGTTGTCGAGGCTCGCACCCAAAGGCTCTAGGAGGGTCACAGGACCTGCTGCAGGCCCTGATCTAGGTCGGCCACGTCGTCTAGTTGGTTCCGGGCCGCTGTATAAGGTAAGATGCAAGCCAAGGTCAGGTCAGATATGCAAAAAATATTGTTCATAAGCATCGACAGTAGCGTAGGTTCATCTGTACCGCGTATGTGTCAGCACATTGTGGGGAATCAGATTTTTCTATTACTATTGGGGGTGGGGGGGAAAAGTCAATTAGCTGAATTAGTTCGTTTTCTTAAAGCAAAGGTCTTTTCATTATGTGATACGTATCTAGTCCGGCTATAGTGGTAGACCGTATCAGAAAACCTAGCATCAAAATTATACAATTTATGCGGAGTTCTTATCTTTTTTATCATAGGCAGCGTCCGCTACAACCAAACAACTAAGTAGCCGCAACCACAACAGCATAAAACAGCCATGAGATTAGAAACAATGGGAAAATGCAGTATTCCACCTTGCAGAAGATTGAATAAGGCCAACGTAAATTGATGGGGTATAGGTATAACCAAGATCAGAGATGTTACAGACTTTAAGTGTACTAAACCCAGCACATTGCATCTCAGCAAACTGAATACGCAACAATCTGTTCCGTGAACTAAACTGAACAACATATTAATACTTTAGAACCAGATTGACTAATGCATTGCCTCCTTTTCTACCTCTAAATTTATCATAGGTGGCTAAACACTTAGCAAAAACTTTAGAGGCGCTTGGGCTAGATTGTGCAATGCTAAAACAACGTAGACTAAACATGTAATTTACAACTACTATGAATAATTGAAGTAACCTGTTTGGCAGAAGTTGCGACTGTCTTTTGGAGACACGCTCCCGCTTTGCACCCCTTGGTGTAGGTGCAACTGTGCTGATGGAGTGCGGGGGATGCAGGCCCGGTATTGGAAACAGGTGTTGTCCTGGCAAGGCCACCTCGTCTTCTCGCACATCTGATAGCCCTACAAGTGGGAGGAAGACGACTGTCAACTTCACCTGATGGACAGATACAGTACATTTTGTTAGCCGACAGTGTTAGTTGTGCTAAATGAGTGACATACTGGCCGTTTCAAGATGTGCATTACGCCGCTTGCGTGCCCTAGTCACCGCCTGTTCAGTGTGTTGTACAGTGCTGGAAGATATGTTGGCATTTAGTTAGTTTGGGTTATACTGGAGATGATAATAGGGAATTTACGCGCCACACAAACCTGTCCAACAATTCCCGAGCACTACAAAGCGATCCACGATCAACGGGACTACACGCTGGGGCCGGCGTATTCGTGTAATAAGGGAATTCATCTGTCGAGAAAGGGTGAAGTTGCATATAAGGCGTTGAAAACAAGTGTGTTATAAAGTATTACCCCTGATTTGGAAACTTCAATTGATTTTTTTACAACGCAGACCTGGCCCTAAACTCTGGAGAAATCATGGACTTTGTTAAGAAATTGCATACCCATTACAAGACAAGATGCTTTAGAAGGTTGTCCACAAGGCAGGGTTATGCAGGATAAGCGCAAGTGCAATCAACCTGGACAAGCAGAAAACGTCCAATTCTCATTACAAATAAAGCTATTGTCCTGAATCTAAGGGGCCTCTAGTCCATTGCTAAAACTGGTTATTTATAACTCACAGATACAAATACCAAGAAGTTCTCAGCATCTTTCCTTATTACATTTATTTTGTGTCTTTAAAAGTTATAACAAAGCCCTGCGCACCTGCTGTCAGATATGTCGTCATTGGTTACTTGTTAATGTCTTTGCCTATCCTGTGCCTTATCCAGCTCCAAATGTCAATAACCTTACCTGCATACACACAAGAGGAGGATTTAAAGAGCCAACCCCTTTTGCAATGCAGGGCTAATTATGGTAAGAAAGCGGCACATCTTAGATTGGTGTATCTGTCTGTAAGTTAGCAGAAGAGAGGCTAGATTGTTGGTGTATATTTTCGGTGGAAAAAAACGGAACCCGTTTCATTGGGACAATTACTGCACAATACTCAGTCTAGGAAGCGCTGGTTCTTAGTCTGTCTGTAAGTTAGCAGAAGAGAGGCTAGGTTGTTGGTATATATTTTCGGTGGAAAAAAACGGAACCCATTTCATTGGGACAATTACTGCACAATACTCAGTCTAGGAAGCGTTGGATCTTAATCTGTCCCTGAGGGTTTGGAAACGTTGCCACCATTTCAGAGGTTCCCCTACTTTCCCACCCCGCGCATTATCTACGACACAGCAAGCATACCACATTAAATAGCAAAAGATAACTCCGTTTTGGTGTTTGGTTTGTTAATTTTGACCAGGAAATCGAAGCATGCAAGATTTTGTGAAAAGAAAACCCACTAAAGCGGAAGAGCAAAATGATGAATCCGTTTCTTAGTTTTGGTGATTGGTTTGTTAATTCTGACCAGGAAATCTGATAACGGTTTAGTCGTATGGCCACTATCAAAATAAACCTAGATTACAAGTAACAGCAGCTAGCAGTAAGTAGGGTCGATCTCCACAGGGAGGCGTGTGAGTAATAGCTTATTAGATCCGATTTTCT
>JAOWBH010070957.1:0-14866 GCA_028566215.1 Silene coronaria | reverse complement strand
TGTTTGTAGCTTGTGCTTATTCAATGGAAAAACACTTGTAAAAACTTGGCCAAACACATACTTAATTTGTCACAACTTGAGACAAATATTGTTTTCACAAGCGAGAATTTACGTTAGATAGATTTTTAATCCATTGATAGCCTTATCCAAACAAATAGATACGGCGAGAGAGAGAATGAGAGATGAATTTGTGTATGAAAAGTAGAATACAACCAAAACTTAAGTTTGAGATGAAAGTTATGAATGAATCAAGTAGCAGGAAAGCACCTACCAATATGCGGATAGCATTTAAAGTACCAGGAAACGTTATGTTTTGTTTTCCAACAAAACAAATTTCTACGGCCAAACTTGACGCATTTTCCCCTCACAATAATAATAATAATAATAATAAATAATAATAAACCAATTTATGCGGCTAAATTGGACTCAATATTGGATGACAACGCGAAGACGACACGTGTCAGAAGAATGTTGGCGGTGGTGAATAGGGCGTATCCCACTATATAAGCTATGTACAGCCTCGCCGTTTTTCTTATCAATCATTAAGGGTTCTTACTTGTTACATTATCCACTTTTCATCCCATTATTTCTCTCTGTCTTAATTATTTTGGTAATAAATAAATTAGATTATCCAAATTTACATTGTTAATTAATGGAGAGTTTGGCAGTGATGGGTAGTTCACAGATGAGTATTGCAAAGATCGGTGATAATAGTAATGGTAAGGAATTATCAGGGTTTTGTAAAGGGAATAATAAGGGATCGTTGATATGGAGAAATAGTGTTTGTTATTATGGAATTATGAATGTAAGAGACAATAACAGTTGTAGTGCTAGTGGTGGGTTTGGATTCAATCTCAGGGCTCAATTCAAGGATGTTTCACCACCTGATTGCTTAACTACCACCCGCAACTCCAATAAATCATCTGTAAGCTCATTCTTTTTTTAAATTAAATTAAAAGTAAACAAATGATTGAGACGGTATTTGATGGCTTTGAATACCAACCTTCACTTCATCCATGAGAATCTCGAATTTGTATGCCACTCATTTAATTTCTTGCTATTTCCATGTCTTTTGCTGTAACAAACCGTGGTTACCCTCTTGATTTAAATCCAACTCTTTTTTTTTGAGGGGGGGATGATCATCATTTGGTTTGTTTAACAAAAGTTGATCAGCCTGGGTAAATGATCATATGGATCATATGAGGCACGTCCATTCATATTCTTAGTAATATCATCTACCTCAAAACTTAGCCCTGTCTTTCTCAGGACACCCACAGTCCACGGCTCACAGGGGTGTCCTTACGCTCTAGATAGCTTTAGAAGCAACCCACAAAGGTTTTAGAAAACAAAATGATTTGACCATGTACAATCCCACTTCTTCAAACTGCTTTCTAAGATGGTTCCCGTCGTTGACCATGTACACTCTTACACCCCATTTCACTTCAAACAAATATAACTTCACACTTTTGTAAACTAGCTTGTGTCCAACTCTCGACACGACACGACACTGTATAACTCTCACACTTGCAGCCATGTTAGAGTAGCTCAATCCTATCCATGCTACTTTTTGGCACTCTATTTCAAAATACAAATATTAAACTCAGTCGTTTTGGCGCATGAATCCAATCTATTGTCTTAATTGGTGACTTAGCAATCCAAATACCTTTTTTTCCCTTTTATCTAACATTCTAACATTAAATCACTAATTTGATCAACAGGTTGATTGCGTCAAACTATTTGTTGGCCTACCCATGGATGTTGTGTCAGAGTGTGGCAAGGTGAATCATGAGAGAGCTATCACTACTGGCTTAAAAGCCTTGAAGCTAATGGGCATTCACGGTGTTGAACTTCCAGTTTGGTGGGGTGTCGTTGAAAAAGACGGTATGGGAAAATATGACTGGTCTGGTTACCTTGCCATATCAGAGATAGTACAAAAAATGGGCCTAAAGCTCCATGTATCTCTTTGCTTCCATGCATCTCAACAACAAAACATATCTCTCCCAGATTGGGTATCTCAGATTGGTGAAACCCCCAGTGTATACTTCACTGATCGTTCCGGACGGCAATTTAAGGACTGCCTTTCCTTTGCTGTTGATCAACTGCCTATTTTGAATGGCAAATCACCTGTCCAAGTTTATCAGGAGTTCTCTGAGAGCTTCAAGTCAGTGTTTTCACCCTTTATGGGGTCCACTATCACGGTAAATATAAATAACTCTGTTGATTTTCTCGGTTAAACTTCAGTCTGGTACTTGCTCCCTCCGATCAAGAGGGCATACCTTATCCTCTCTTTTGGCTGAATCATAGAGACTTACTTTACCCTTTTGGGTTAAACTTTACAAAGGACCATTTTGCCTATCATCAATTGGCCGACTTGCGCTTCCGTTTGAATGTTTTTATGTTGTTTCTTTTGGTATTGTTGTAAGTATTCTGAACCAGGTGGAGTAAATACTAATTTTTGGGTTTGTCTTCTTTCGACAGGGTATCACAATAGGCCTTGGACCCGACGGTGAGCTTCGATACCCTTGCCATCATGGAGCAAACCCCACTGATCAAACTGGGGCTGGTGAATTCCAATGCTACGATAAATATACGCTTAGCCATCTCAAGGACCATGCACAAGCAGCCGGTTGTCCTCAGTGGGGACTTGGTGGACCCCACGATGTCCCAGCTTATGATGAGCCTCCCTTTGCGAACAATTTCTTTAAAGATGATGGTGGATCTTGGGAGACAGCCTATGGCGACTTCTTCCTCTCGTGGTATTCAAACCAGCTTCTCTCTCACGGGGACCGCATTCTTTCTCTAGCTTCAACTGTGTTCAGTGACATTCCTGTGACCATTTCTGGAAAACTGCCATTAGTGCATTCTTTGTATAAGTCCCGATCCCACCCTGCTGAACTGACAGCTGGATTCTACAACACAGCTAACCGAGATGGATATGAACAAGTGGCAGAGATGTTTGCCAATAACTCATGCCGAATGATCTTACCGCAAATGGAATTGTCAGCTTATCGTACACTGCTTTCACAAATTAAGGGGTCGTGTAGAAGGCATGGAGTGGGTATTACTGGCCAGAACTCAACGATTTCAGGAGGTAATGAGTTTGAAGAAATTCGAAGGAATTTGTTAGAGGATGATGACATATTGGATTTGTTCACATATCAAAGAATGGGAGCTGATTTTTTCTCGCCAAAGCATTTCCCCATATTCTCGGAATTTGCTCGTATGTTGAATCAGTCGGACATGGATGTAGATGATATGCCAGACAACGGACCAGTGGAATCTCTACCTGTGAGATCAGAAGCTGGGGTTAGTGTACAGGTACAAACAGCTTATATGGCTGGTGTGTAGAAGAGATCATCTGATGTCTGTAGTAGTAGTAGTGTATGTATTGTTTGGAACAACATTTGTTCTGTATATTGTATTCTATGTTCCCGTCTGTGTGGATAATATACTCTGGCCTATGTGAACCTCTCTATGACTATGTAGTGGCCTATCAACTTTGGACCTTATATTACTGGAATTATTGTACTAGTTGAAGTTGCGGTAGAGTTATATTCTCCATGTTGTTTCCAAATGTCAAGTGTTAACTAGCCTAGTTAATAAAGTCATGACAACCACTTGGAACGACTTATATGCCCAGTAACGCGTTAGTATGGAACATCTATCACACCTCGTCAATGCAAAAGTAAAATAAACAATGCAAAGGCTATAAAATTATTTTTTTGTAAACTTAAAACGTCTATAAATATGATGAGTACAACGCGATCTTCATTCACCCTTCCATCTTCTTGAATCAACCCATCAATAAGAAACCAAAAGAGTTAACTTGAAGATCATTAGTAGCATTATTTGGCTTGTCATCGTCAACATCAAATACTAACATAGGAAACCCCAAAAGAAGTAAAGGCCTGACCAACATATAAACCCAAAAGAACAGTTGCGGCCTCCCTTAAGACGGACCATTTTGGTCTATTTCAAAAAGACGAGCTTTTGAGACCATTTTACAGCCAAGTGTAACCACTTTTGCAAAACAAGTTATGATAAGTGGTAAAAACTAGCTGGACCATTGTGGTTAAATTTGTCACGAAAATAGTCAATATTGTGGGAAAAGAAAGGATGATGATGGGCATTGGGCAGGTGGAAGAGGGATAAAGATGGGGAAAGAGACATGATGGCATGTCTGCTCAAGCAAGCACAAGGTGTGGTGAATGCCCTACCTGGTCACGCACCTTGTTTTGTTGCCACCGACCATCCTTAACACAATTATCATGACTTGAAGTCATCATAATCATTTAAGTGCCTTTGTGCTAAATCTAGCAACCCACTTTTGTAACCAAGTGTGCTCTCTCTTACTCTCACTTTAAACCTTTCATCATCATCATTCATCTATTTGCTGAATGCTGATGCATCTTCGTGGGGTTCAATTTTGATTGCTTTACTTGCGTTTATGTATTCTTCATCCATCTATAGAGATACTCGTCAATGCAAGTATAGTCTTCTCCACTTTCTTTGATCTTTATGTCAGAAATAAACGTAAGAAAATGACCGAGGAGTACTAAATTAAAGCATTTGGGAAGCCGAAAAGAATTCGAGTAAAGAAATAAAAGCAAAGGAAAAGGATATCAACAGACGACACTAGCATTTGTGTACCCTGAAAATTCCAAAGTAAAATCTTGTACTGCCTGGAATCAGCATAACAATTAACAAAAGTGAATATTATTTTGTTATTGAAAAGACAAAAGCAAGAATGATCATGTTATGTCATACAAGGTGGGCTCCACATAACCACCTGAAGAAAATACTAACTAATAACTGTATAAAAGGGCCCCACGCACCTGCACCTTTCCCGCTCATCTTCATCATTCCTCTCTGTATCTTCATTTCCAGCGCTTTTCTGCTTTTATTTTGTATTTCCCTTTTTCCTTATATCTACCAAAATAGACCATCTATCTACATTATAACAAACAATCCTTGCTTGTAGTTGTAATATTAAAAAATGGTGATGAATTACTTAGAAACGACATCGCATCATAGCAATGTAGTGTCCATGAACTTGTTTGTGGCGCTTTTATGTGCTTGTATAGTGATTGGTCATTTGTTGGAAGATAATCGTTGGATCAATGAATCTATTACGGCTTTGATCATTGTAAGAATTTAATTTAATTGAATTCATCGATATTACCTCCATTTCAAGCGAGCCCTATCTACTACTGTCGCCTTAGTATTAGATCGTTTTCTTATACGAGTATATTCTTATTTTGTTACCTATAAAAAACAGGGGTTGTGTACAGGAGTGGTTATATTGATGAAATCAGGAGGAAAGAGTTCCAGAATACTAGTCTTCAGTGAAGATCTCTTCTTTATATACCTCTTGCCTCCTATCATTTTCAATGCTGGGTGGGTATTTTTTCTTGAATTGTGAATTATGTATGTATTTATGAAATCCCTTTTCGATTGGCTCATCTGTTTAGTTGACATCACAGGTTTCAGGTGAAAAAGAAGCAATTTTTCCGGAATTTCATTACTATCATGCTTTTTGGGGCACTTGGTACACTCATCTCTTTTGCCATAATATCATTTGGTATATACCCTTCAAACTTCACATCTTTTTTGCATCATTATAAGCGGGATAATACAGTAATGCATTACCCTCCTCACAATGTTTGATGTTTACTCAGGTGCTATGCATGTTTTTGAGAAATTCAACATTGGTTCTCTCAGGCTGGTTGATTATTTCGGTAATGCTTTGGTTCTGACTCCTCAGTGATTGTACTTTAGAGCTTCGCATTCTTTTCATACCTTAAGGTCTGATGATCATCCTTCGCTTTCAGCAATTGGAGCAATATTTTCAGCAACAGATTCAGTATGCACATTACAGGTGCTAAATCAAGAGGAGACACCATTGCTATATAGCCTGGTTTTCGGGGAAGGCGTAGTAAATGATGCTACTTCAGTTGTGTTATTCAATGCCATCCAGAACTTTGACCTGTCTCACATTAGTTCAAGTTCTTGTTGGCAGTTTGTTGGAAACTTCTTCTATTTATTCACCACAAGCACCTTACTTGGAGTTTTCGTGAGAATCGATTTTTTTGCCTCCTGATTTTTTATGCTGTGTGTGTCTTGCTATACAGCCTAATGTTGGCTTGCTATTTACACTTCTTGTATTGTTTGTGCAGGCTGGATTGTTCAGTGCTTACATAATCAAGACGCTGTATTTTGGCAGGTGAGTAGTAAGCTTCAGCTTCATACAAGAAGTTGCTTATATAGTTTAAGCAAACTTTTATATTTTCCAAAAAGTCCCTACAAGTGAAAATCTCAAATCAACACATGATTATGTGAATACGCTGCCATAGGCAGAAGTGGTGTTGTCATACAGACGTCATTCTTGGTTACGAAGCAAGTAAATTGCAAGTTGTTACAATTGTTTCTCTGAAATTCAGGCATTCTACTGACCGTGAGGTGGCTCTTATGATACTGATGGCGTATTTCTCATATATGCTTGCTGAAGTAAGTCGCCAAGAACTGTAGGGCTCCTAGTTAATGTCGAAACAGCAGTATCAGTCTCTTAACTGTTGCAACAAACCTTGTCGTGCAGTTGTTTGACCTAAGTGCGATTCTCACCGTGTTCTTTTGTGGATTAGTTATGTCACACTACACCTGGCACAATGTGACTGAGAGTTCACGAGTAACAACCAAGTATGTACAGTTTGCGATTTCTCTCTATAAGACGAACTATCATGCACATTTTTGTTTTGTAAAAAGCTTGTCTCCTTTCCTATGTTTGCAGGCATGCTTTTGCAACACTTTCATTTGTTGCGGAAATTTTTATCTTCCTTTACGTGGGCATGGATGCTTTGGACATCGAGAAGTGGCGTGTTATCAGCGATAGGTATGTTAATTGAGCAACATACCTTCCGTCCACTTAAAGAAACCGTTGAAAGATCATTGAAGTGTTCGCATCTGGTTTTCACCACTCATGTTTTCTGCAGTCCAGGAACATCAGTCACCGTGAGTTCACTACTACTAGGGCTCATCATGTTAGGCCGAGCAGCATTTGTCTTCCCCTTGTCGTTTTTATCCAACTTAACAAAAAAATCTCCCAATGACAAAATTAATCTGAAACAGCAGGTAATAAATTCCTTCCATATCTTACTATATTTTGAAGTGTAAAAAACTGAAGTTGCATTATATTACCGGTGTCCTTGGTGTCTACCTCCTTCAGATTACTGTTTGGTGGGCTGGTCTCTTGCGAGGAGCTGTATCAATGGCACTTGCTTATAATCAGGTAAATTTCTGCCTTTTTGCTTATTGCTTGTGAAACAGCAGAGATTCATCCAGATTTTGTCGTTCCAAGTCCGAACTTTGGTCCAATGAAAATAGGGGTAATACCATTAGTAGCTTGACTAAAAACACTAGTAACTGTCAGTAATGAAATACTTTGAATAATGCTTAAGCTAAGAATGAGGAAAACCAACGTGTGCCACCTCAGTTAGTCCGGCTCGACTTGTGTGGCGTTAGTTGTAATCCTTTTTACGATTGAAAAAATGTCAATTATAGTATTTTGATATTCTTTTAGAAAGTATTTTAGTATATATTAGAAAAAAAATACATACTATAATTGACATTTTTTAAATCCATATTAAAAATACATATTAAAAAGTACTTTAGGGGTTATTATATGATTTAGAGCAACAGGCAGTGTTTGGTGCATATACTTTTTAAAAGGCACAGGCATACAAGTTCGATACGTCTGAGCTCTTCCTGTGTGATCGAACTTGCGTGCAGTTCACAAAATTGGGGCACACTCAATTGCGGGGGAATGCAATGATGATCACCAGCACCATCACTGTTGTTCTATTCAGTACAGTGGTATTTGGCATGATGACAAAGCCTCTAATAAGGTTCTTGCTTCCTTCACCAAATTGTTATAACAGCAGCAGTGCTACCATTGATCGGTTTGACCCCTCGTCTCCTATGTTATCAGTGCCACTACTCGGTAATTGTCATGATTCTGAAGCTGCTCTAGGTCTGGGCACCCCAACAAGTTTCCGAATGTTTCTAGCTACACCTAGTCACACAGTTCATCATTATTGGCGAAAATTTGATGATGCCTTCATGAGACCTGCTTTTGGGGGGAGAGGCTTCGTTCCCTTCATTCCTGGCTCGCCTACAGACGAGATTCCTCATCAGTGGAAGTGATGAGGAATTAGAACTCATGCTCTTCTGTGAGTCAAGTAGCAGTAGGGTTAATTCTTCAAGTCTTGCATTGCATTGCATGGGCAATGTATCAAGAATTAATGATTCTCACTTTTGACTTTGATGGTAAAACAATGTCTCGGACTGTGATCAACAAGAATTAATATGATCAAAGTTGACATCAGTTAACCAACAAAGTGAAATGAGGAACGTTAGTTCAAAATGGAAACAGAACTTGGAAGCGTTCTAGATTCATCGGGCATTGCACAAGAGACTAGCCGATCCTACATATGGTTCGTAGTTGATTCAGGTGATGCCGTCCGTGATGGTATATTTGATAAACCCTCTGACATCCTCTTGGTGTAGGATGTATTCCATGCCTAATTAGGGCTTTCGGAATCATTGAACGGACATTCAAGTGCGTGTGTTCTTTGAAGAAACATATCCTCCTTTTTGATTATTTGTTTAGGCAGGTCATGTGATTATACTCTTTTAAGAGTTATTGTACAGCTCATGGGAGCTGTGCATCAACTTGACTTTACTGAAATGTTACTAACAAGAGAGAAAATATGAGCAAGTTTATTCATGAGATGTAATTGTATTTATAATGATTGAAAAAAAAAGTGTCATTTTCGAATGCTCCATTTGCCCAATTACTCTTGCTTCGATCTAATAAAACCATTTTTATGCTATCTTATAGGCGTATATTTAACGTGCTTCTGTAATAGTGTTGTTGAAAAATTTAGAAGAAAAAGAATTGCCGCGAATTTGAAAACTGAACATCGTTATTCTTCTTCCACAAATTGGGCTTTTGCCAAGCAGTAATATTTTTTTTTTAAAAAAACAAAAACAAATCTAGTACAGTAAATTGACTTCAAGATACCCTGGCCTCATTTCTCTTTGATTGATATATGTAAATTGTAATATACAATTTTACCGTTAAACCCCAAGCTTAAAATAACTACCAAAAACAATAATCATGCTCGCCCTCAAACAATAGCAAAGTAACACAAAAAAAATCCGAATACTATTGTGTCGGATTTCCAGAGTTGTATAAGTCAGGGTAAACCCCAAATGAACCGCCAATGCCTGCAAAAGAAAAAGCAGCAACAATCAGAATTTTCTTTCGATGAAGGCCAAGTGCCTCTTTCGTACTAAAATTGTTTAAACCTGTTGCAATGACATTATTTTCGATACAGTAAACAATTTCTTGAAAAGTGATTCTTTCGGAAGTACAAGTGTTAGTATTCTAGGAGTATACAAGGTAGACATTGTTAGCTTTTAACAGGATACAAAATGTCATGCTCTTTAGATCAGTGAGGCAACAAATACGTTCAAATGTCATACTCTTTCGATCAGATAGGCAATAAGTTTCTTCTAAAGAGTATCACATTTAAACATCACGTCTTTTTTTCCAAATGCAGAGAAACAAAATTTGGCTGTTGCTACCCAGTACATAATTTTACAAGATTACTCCCTGGTCTCATTTCTCACTAACATTCGTAATTTATAATCTTGCCTATCCAACTGTATCTAACTGCCAAGAACAATTATCATCCTCACCTGCAAAGAACAGCAGAGTAACACATGGAAATCCAAGGACTATTGCATCAGATATCCCAGAGTCAGACAAATTAATGCCACCATACATATATACAGCAAAGGAAACCCCAAATGGACTGTCTTCCCCCGAAGTCTCCTCTTCATCAATGCCTGCCAAAGAATAAGCTTCCACAATCAGAATTCATTAGATTAAGGGAGAGAACCTTTTTCAGAAAAGTTATATCCCACAACAAAATACGGAGTACCTAATATCACTAACAATATACTCTGCTACTCACAAATGCCATCCCTGGTCTCATTTCTCACTAATAATATACTAACATCATGTTGATTGGTTGCAATATTATGGTATATATATTTGCAGGAAAGAAGTTTTAGCAAGCGAAAGCACCACTTCCTATTTCAGCACTGCTACAATAAAGATATGGAAAGAAAACTGGGGGATGCAGTAAAGAAGTTTTAGCTTATTTGGAGAGTTCCAAACAACAGCACCATACAGTACTTCACAACTCTATAGTACATACACCATCAACCACAGACCATAGTCTAAACCAATGTTCGGTTTATTTAGAGAGGTATGCCAGCCTCCTAAATTGACTCAGTTTATACATAGGCATACTCCTTCTGTCCCAATTTTGTTGGCCCATTCGACCAAGAGTCATTTTCCAGAAGTTATAATCAAGTACCAAAATTCACATTTTACTTTACACTTTAGGAGTTAGATTAATCAAGAATCAGAGGGATGATGTTTTTTTTTTTTTCCAAATAAATTATGTGAATTACGGAGTATTTTATTCAGGTTTACACGGGGCGTATTATTTGGGAACAGCTTGACATATTTTTTTTTTTACCAACTTGATGTGTTAGTTCACTGAAGAAAACAACCAGCTAAATTCAGCAGTGTTAGTGTGTTACCATTAATCAGGTCATCCACCATATCTTAAAACTTTTCTATACACCAAAGAAGTACAAAACTCTATAGGAAAGAAAATGTGCTATCAAAGAAACTCACTAGTTCTCGTTTCACCATCCCCTTCTCTTGCAGGGCTTTAGTCCTCTCATCTGTTAGCTTCATTGCAGTTTGCTCAGCCTGCAAAAGAATGTAATCATGTCCTACTCTCATTGAAAAATAGAAATACAGCTTAAAATCAGCTGAAGGCCTATTCTAGGATAAGGACACAACCTCAGCTAGCTTTGATTCCAGAACATCTAATTTTGACCTGTATTCCTCCATCTCTTTCTTTAGCAAGTCTTCCGTCTCATTTTTAGGTATTGTCACTGCCTCCACGTTCCTCATTTCCCTGGCATCGATAGATTCAAGCTCTCTTGTACCTTCACGTAGTATTGTCTCTGAATCTCTGGCTAATCTCAACTCCTCCCTGGACATCATATACTTAGCCTCGTCTGGTTCTGGAGCTATCTAGCATAAAGCAATAATACTTTCAGCAATCTAGAATGAAAAATTATGTTAGTTTTGGTACAACGACGACAGTAGAGCCGTAATCGCAAAATCGTATATGTGCATTCCGATAGCATGAAAAACATTGAGACTTAAAAGATAATAGAGTTGTTGAAAAGTGAAAATGTACTTTCTCAAGTAATAATTTCGGCAAGAAGTTCGAACAAAATATTTTTTTTACCTTGTTAGATGATGGGACATTTTCAGCTCCAGTTGCGACTCTATCTTTTTTAATATCATACGATGGATCTTGATTTGCAACTTCGTTAACAGAAACAAGCTCCGGGGACTGAGAATACACAAGGATCACCCTGAGCTTCTTCTCCTCCATGTGTCTGCCTGAGTCTTTAGAGAACTGCCACATAAAATGCATAAATACCTGTCCCACAATTTCTAAAACTTTACAAGGATGATATCTCACCAAATCAGATGTAAGGTCTTCCTCTACAGTTTCACTTGGAACAACAATGCTTTGAACCAGGAATTTGTCTTTACATTGCAAGTCAAGTGGAGAGGCACGCTGTATTTGCATAGTAACTGCATTTGTGAATACAAAGCATTAATTCCTACACAATTTGTCGTCTAATAACACAGAACCCACTGGGTGGAATGAGCGGACAGTAAAAGAGAAGAAAAGAACACGAGAATGTTACGAAATAAAAGAAATAAAAATGAATGAAAAATAATTAAGATAAGAGGGAGTTATGAAGAAGACAAAAAGAAACCACTAACTCACAATCAAGTAAACAATAGGTATACAAATAAAGGATCAGAATTTTGTTAGTATAATATAATCAGGACCAATATATAATCTTAGATGATATAAGCTCAAATTTTTAGTTTTCTTAGGAGAGCACATCCTGAAATTTAAAGACATCAAAAATAAAACAAAGGTCTAAAGTTCTTTAACATCTAATCAAGCAAGTCACTGGTAACAGTTATTTGTACTACTACATATTTTAGATCAATGACTGACTGTCCCTTACATTGTCGACAGCAGTAACCTTAACAAAATCAGACAAACACTGTGATAACTTAGAGAGTAAATCATCATAAGCTGCAGACAAACATTAATTTAAGAGCTGCTATTGAGTCAACTAGAAAGTGCCAAAGTCTAGATGCCGACTGACATTACAGCAAGTAGTTAATGATGGATAAGGCTTTGATTTTACGTCAGGAGCTGTATGTTTGTCAGTATACACAAACCACAAGATGGAATTATGCATATTATGACTTAGAATAGTAACCTTGTAAGTTGTGAGTATATCAACCAAGCATTTTCTGCTGTGATTTACGTAATAAGATAGCAATTACGTAAATAAAATACATACAATCTTATGCCCTAATGCTGCTAAGCTAATTTGACTTGCAATTATGCAAGCTTAATGTTTGTTGTACTAACAAAATAAAATGGAACTGAGAAAAAACAGCATAGTGAATAACCCATGAGACATGGCATACAGAATCCCACCATCCATGCACTCATATTATATACCAATATCCTCAACACAACCAGCAGATTGATGCCTCTAAAGAACAGAAACTGAAACACATAATTTACGCACACATGTCTTGCAATGAGATTGTAACTTATAAAATGGGACACAAGATGAAGCTTAAGAAAGATGGCAGTGAAAGATGAACCTGTGAAATCACATGTTCCACTTGGCTTGATGATGCCAACATTAGGCCGCACACAATATTTCTTGGGAGATGTAGTTTTCACCTGCTAGAACAAATTCACAAGTAGCAATATTGCTACAATGAAAAAAACTCTATAGTATACAGTAAAAAAATTTCTATATACAATAATTACTTTCTCCATAGAGTTCGTAAATGCTTCAGGAATAAAAGTGAGAATGGGAGTGACGAGAACAAAAATGAGACTGATGATACATTGACTAGGTGAGTTGTCATAAGGTAAATTGTGGTGTTTGCACCTATAACTTACTAGTATTTAGGCTCCGTATGGCAATGCATTTCAGGTACCTTATTTGACCAAAATACCTTATTTGACCAAAATTTCAGGTACCTTATTTTTTTTGTAAGCGTTTGGCAAGAAGCTTATTTAACCAAATAAGCTAGCTGAAATGAAATGCTACATAGAGTAGCAATTGAGATCTCAAGTACCTGATTTGAGTTGCTTTTCCCCTTCTGCCCCTTAAATCTATACTATTAAATAATTATCATATCCTTTTACGTCATTTCACCAAAATCATATTTTTATTTATATAATCAATTACCTTATCAGCTGGTTTCAGTTACCTTTTCGGTTTTTAGTTTTACCAAACAGAGCCTTAGATGAACATTGTACTAGTTTCTTAAGAATAAAAATATGATACTCTATTCTTTCCATATTTATTATATCTCCATACGACTTTAGAAGTTCGAACGTTGTCAACTTTGACCAATATTTTCTCACAATATACACTATGTACAATTTTTCAAAGAATAAAATTATAATTGTTTCCATAAATCAGTGCCTATATTTACAGTGTATCTCTTCGTATATTTGACGAAGATAAAGGCAAGAGTTAACATTGGATGAAAATCAAACTCAAATCAGTAGAATAAAAATGTGATAGAGGTAGACAGGCAGTACATTTTCTAGAATAAAAGAAAAACATAAAAAGGTAAGTAAGTTCAAAACATAAATGTTCTTTCAAGTGACTTGAACGATAAAACAATCACTGATAGTTCCAAACGAAATGCTCTAGAAATTGGTACTAAGGAACTTTTTTACAAGAACACAAGTCTAATCTGTCATCTGGATTCTCATTAAGATTAAAAGCTGTTACAATAAGAATAGATACTATCAAAAACTAGCCAGAAAACAATGTACATGAGGGGATTGTCGTACCTTGAAAGCAACATATTGCTCTGTTTTGTTGATAAGTTGAATTGAGCATGTACTCTGTCTCTTCGCTTCAACTGGATAGAAAAATTATGCAATAAAGTTAAACTCCAAAGTATCTATGAATCTAGATATGACACACAAAAGGACTTGTAGTCACAACTCTAGGTCTCTAACTGCCAACCATTGCAATCTACAGAGCTACACTCCACACTTCCATCTTTTTTAGTAGGTTGGATAGAATTTTTTTTTTTTTTTTTGTTATGATAAAAAATAAGAATTTGTGAAGTAGAGACGACACAAAGAAAGTATAAAATAATGGTGATGAATCTGATGATGAAGATAATATATCTCAAAATCTCAAATTATAATCTTTATATAGATATAACTATAAATCCGTAATAGTAAATAAATAAAAACATTACACATCTTTGAGCAAAATGAAACGTTGTAGATTGGATATTGGAACACAAATTACTGGGTAGTTGAATTGGTGAAGCAAAAATGATTCGTTCCTAACGTTTATCCGTTTTTAAGAGGTAACAAGGCTCCACACGGATGTCACTCCGTATGAGGTATCAGGCACATTGAGGTTGTTGGGTTCTAGAATCAGGAAAAAAGCAGGATGTGGCTCATTGAGGCCAACCACATGACATACTTTAGCAGTTTAGCAGATAGGAAGCATATTTTGGTTTTCCGAAAAGAAAACTAAGAAAGCGGCAACCTAAGTACATGGGCAGAAGTGTGGCTGGCTGACAAGCCAAGCCACCATTGTGTAAAACTGAGTGCTGTAG
>JAOWBH010070846.1:0-14871 GCA_028566215.1 Silene coronaria | reverse complement strand
GCCATTTAGCATGAGAAAGTATCCAACTATCAGTGCGAGAGAATTAGGGTCTTGAAGTGGAAGACAAATGCTTCTAAAGAGAAACTGTGCAAATCATACATTAGCTCGAGAGAGTGATGAGAAGAAACATAAACAAGCCTTGGGCTCCGCACGCAAAGAAACAACAGTATCCGTGAATTACCGTTGATTAGAAAAACGAGCAAACATTTCTAGTCATTATCTAATAATCTTTTAATAAAATGTAACCATTATTATCAATTGTTATTTACAAGGCAATCGCTACGTAATCAAATCTTATACAAAAATCATTTCTAAGTTATACGCAAGGTAAATATTTTCGTATACATAGATGGTCCTTGGGCTGATGCGCGCGGAGGAATAACTAGTATATTATAAAAATGTGGAGTCTTCAACCAGGGGCGAGTCCACGCTTAAGGATGGTGTAGCACTTGCTACACCATTCAAGACAAAATTAATGAGGTAATTTTCATTTGCTACACCATAATCAAGGCTAATTTAATTATCTCTTACATTAAAAGCTTGATGATTCTTGCGTGTTATTGTTTTCAAAGGCCACAAATATTAAGTCTATTAATCCTAGGATATTAAATGCTATTAGAAATCCATTCCCAAAGTATAATAATTAATGTGAAGAAACTCAATATTCCCACATGTGAGGTTGTCCCACGTGGATAAAAGAGGAGAAGAATTACCATTTTATAAGACAAGGGGTTTATTCCCTCTATTGTCAATTGGTTTTAGAGTGGAACCTCCTTGAACTTATGAAGTGGACTCTCTCTCCTCCGTACGGGTGCGACCCAGGCCCAATTATAAAATTTAACAATTAATGATCTCATTTTACATACAAATTAGAATAATAAAACGCATGTATGTAAACTAATTACAATTATAGATCATCTACTCCATATATTAATTTCTCACAAGTTATAGAATAGGACGGTCTTACCCGTTAAACGGTTCATTTGTATAAAAAAACTATTCAATTAATGTTAATTATGTGTTGTCTTTTTACATAATGACATCGTCTCCCATTGTATCGGCATAAAAAAGACTTATAGTAGATCAACATTGTACTTAATGTGCCAAAGAGACTGTTATAGTAAGTACAAAAAAAACAATTTTAAAAGAATGGCTTAATTTTACTACACCATTATTAAAATTCTGGCCTCGCCCCAGTCTTCAACAGGTTATATATCACTATCAATAAAATGAATTTATTTTTATCACCAAAAATCTTCACTAATTCCACGTCATTGCTCGCAAAAGTATGAGCAATATGCTCTTTGTGTGCAATTCATTTGTTTCTTCTTTTAGATGTGTAAGACGATTTTTTTTTAATGAGTGAAACTCGCAGCCGCTATTTTTGTTACATATTGAATTAACCCTCGAGTATATGTAATATCTTACAAACCACGTAAATTAGGTAAACTATTTTTTTAAGACTTTTACTTTTATTCATTTGTTTAACTTCTCATTTTGATATTTTTATAAACATTTGATCCCTCACTTGCAAATTGATTGACTTTCGATAATAACAATTCCTAAAAATAGTCTTCTTTCATTCTCTTTATCTTGAGTTAAAATGGATAAGTTTAGGTCCTTTGAGCATTATGCCTATACATCAAATCTATAAGTGAAAGTAGATTAATAATATAATAATATCTTACCAAGATCAATTTAGTAGAGCGACGTAAAGGTGGAGTCTAGTGGTTGAAATTGGGTGAAATTCTCGTGAAACTCGGGTTCAAGCCTTACGAAGCAATTTTCTAAAGTGTTTATGGCTATGCCTCCCATACTTCGAGTCTGTTACCCTCGAATGATCTACCCGGTTCTAATATACAACGTCAAGCAGTTCCGCTTTCTCGGTCCGAGAAATGCATTGTTACCTAGGTGGAACGTCAACCGACCCTTGATTTTGGGGTTCTCGCTATAGCCGAACATGAGGGAAATATCATTTATACCGACCGATACACGATTTGCAAGCTACCACATATATACTCGCGATTATTCAGTGCGCATCAAACATAGCGATTACGGATCCATTCATCATTTAAATAAAAAACTTACACAAATTCTCATTTGTGACGGACATTATCTGTCACAAGCTGAATACGGATAGTGTCCTTCTCACAATATACAAGTTGTCATATCCATTGGGTGCTCCATTTTTCCCCACTTGTCTTCCCAGTTGCCTTATTGTGAGATGGATAATATCCGTCTTCAACTTGTGACGGATAATGTCCGTCACAAGCAAGACTTTGAAAAGCTTATAGCCCTCCACTACCTCAAAAAATACACATTTTACAGTCCACAATTTGCACACCAAGTAGAGATCTCCCTCTAAATTTTTTCTTAGTTTATGTGTTGTGTCTCTCCTCAAAGTCCTCACCTTTTATTTTCTTTTGCTTATTTCATCTCTTTATCTTTTGCCTACTTATTATTTTCTTGCATCATTTATCAATTTCTTTTTGTTTGATTGAAGATTATCAAAAAAAATTTACATCACTTTTTTTCAAATTTCATACTTTCTTCATCAATCTTATCATTTCTTTCCTTTTCTTTTACTTTCTTGATCTGGGTATTTCAAAAACAATACCATTAATTCATTTCTTCACTTTTTCAATGAAAAATCTTTGAAAAAACCTTGTCTTTTTATTGGATTTGAACTGGGTTTTAGTTATTTTTATTAAATCATTGATTAAAAACATTGAAATTAATGATTTTTTATTTGTTTTAGAAGAATTACTACCTCTCATTTTTCAGAGCTCAGTTTAAGGTTAGCTTCTTTGCTAATTTTTATTCAATTTCTTGCATTTAATTGAATTTATTTGATTGTTTTTCATATGTTAATTCATTGATAATTCTAGATCTAGTATAGTATAACACTGTAATGAAATTGCCAATCTTTGTAATGTTTATTCTTTGCTAATTTTTAATTTCTTTTGTTAGCATGATTGATTGATTCTAATGTTAATTTAAATTGTATATTTGTCTAATTAATCATTTTAATTGATTATATGATAATGATGTGAAATTCCAAAATTTAGATTTTGATTGTATATAGAGTGAGGGTTTTAAAGGGGTTAAAGATTAATTTGTTTGATTTATTTTACTTAAATAATACCATGTGCATGTAAGATTTCCAATCATTATGAGGAAGAAAATATAATTGGAATTATTAGCATTAAATCGTTAATTTCTTGTGTTGTGTATAATTTTAGATCATTTCTGACATAAAAATTTGAGCATGTTTGAGATGAAGTTGCCATTTTGGAGTTGTAATGCAGCTCCTTGTTTATGCATCTCGAAATCGAAACGTTTGAGTATATTTGCTCATACTTGAACTTAGAAGTGTTGTTTTAGCTCTTAGGTTGCTGTACATTGCATTTCTGATGGTACTCGAAATCGAGATGGTTGAGATATTGTTGATGTTTATGAACTTGTATGTTTGATTGTTGTTTCCATGTCACACTTATGCTTTAGTTTAGTCAAATACGGAGGTAGTGGTGGAGCCAGGATTCCCCGTTAGGGGGGCGAAAAATTTCAGCGAGGGTGAACGAGAAATTTCATAATGTAAATTTGAAAAGGTTCAAAATTTAGCTAGAAACTTTGCATTTTTCCATTCTGAGCAGGGGTGGGCGAGCTCCCCTGCTAGCCCCCTCGCTTCACCACTGTACGAAGTATGTTCTCTTATATTCTCTTGATAATAGTGTACATCTTATGGATTTCTGTTAGTCTCCCTTAAGACGGAGTTGTGGTAGTTGTTTAAGTTGTTTTGTTTTCGTTTGTGCATTCTGGTTCTTTTGATTGGAACTTGCCTTACTTTGTTCTCTTTGGGTGGTTACAGTTGGTGTAAACTTTATTAAGACTAAAACGGGTTAAATAACAACCCCATTTAGATGGATATGACCCATTTTAAGTTTGAGACGGATTTACCCGTCTTAAACAAGATTTACGGTAAACTTTAGCTCTTGGCTTGTTATGTTGCAGATAGAAGTATAACTCAGTGGCTAGCGGGAGTCCTGTATTGTGAAAAACCGATTGTTATGGGGCGAGGTAGGGGAAAGGCAAAGAAGTTAACACCGAGCATCCATGAGGATCCAGGAAGCGGTGAGGAGGAGAAGATTCCGACTCAAAAGAGGAGAGGAAGGCCTCAAAAGTCATCGAAGAGCGAAATGGAAGGCGGTGAAGAGTTCCTAAAAACGGAGGGGGACGACAGTGAGAACAACAGCAATCCCAGTACAGGGACTGCCGCAGAGACCAGCAGGAAAAGGAAACGGAACTCTCTTACAGAGGAAAAGCAAAGTTCGATGACAGAAGACAGGCTTGGATCGACACTAATTGCTGAAGTGGCGACCAAGCCCAGCGGTTTCAGACATATTGGCAGCAGGAGGAAAAACAAGCCTCGTCGAGCTGCTGAAGTTGGAGTTGAATGCTGGTGACCCACACACATACCATGGTTAGTCTGAGTCGAGTTGAGTCAGATCGGGTTTTGCCCTTTTACCTTACTGGGTAAAGGTGTCCGAAATGTTGTGCATTCATTCAACAATTTGCCAATACCGAGTATTAGTATGTTGTTGCTTCTTAGTTACAGTGTCCCATATTTTACCTCATTAATTTACTGTTTCACTCAATCATACTGGTTGTAATTTTTGACTATGGATACTTATAATTGACACTTTTTATCAACTCTGCAACTCTGATTTTGGCTGCACCAGTAACCACTTGTACAACTGCACTTTCCTGTCATATTGATAATCTGTTGGTCTTGCTTAAGACCGCTTAACTTATTTTAATCGAGTATGAGAGTTGTCTTAAGTTAAGGCGTCCTAAACAAGAATTGGTGATTGATTATTATCATGTCAACGGTTCGACTTTTTGGTGCCAAAAGAACTACAGGGCAGTACAGTATATATGTGAGGGGGGAATCGAACCATCAGGCTAAAACGTCTTCTGAAAAAATTGACCGAAGTCAGCAGGTAATTTGTCGAAATTAATAATGGAGAAAGAGCAATGTTTTTACTTGTCCTCACTTTAAGTACCAATCGGTCTCCCACTATCCCTAACAATCTTCACCGTTTCTCAGTTCTCGAGCATCCTAACTGGTGTATTAATAGGTTTTAAGAACGTCTTAAGAAGGGGATTCGAACCATTAGGCTAAAATGTACTCAATATTAATAAGAAATTGACTGAATTATAGTGTGTAATTTCATAAATAGGAGTGTAGAAAGGGCAATGTTTGTGTTAATAATAATAATAATAATAATAATAAATTATGAAAGCAAATTAAAGCCTAATAATTGCCATGTGTTGTGGTAATAATTGGAAGAAGTAGGTGTCACGTTAAGTACCAACTTTTTCTGTGTGCAAATAAAAGACAAAAGAAGCTTGTAAAGTGCTTCACAAACTGGTAGTAGATTAATAATCTCATATTCTGGACCATACACAAGATATACTATTATTCGAAAGGATGGAATAGGTTGGTCTTATTCTAAAGGATCAATCTAATTTTCTTACCTTATCAAAAAAAAAAAAATGTACTAAGACAATTGCCCCTAATAAGTAATTTGGACACGATTTTCAAGTTGGACTTTGCGATAGCATAAGACTGACGTAAAAGGAGATAAGTTCAAAGATAAAATTTAATTTAATTTAATTTAACTAGTTTTAAACCTGTAAAAATTGCACGGTTATGTTATTTAAAATTTGTTATAAAAAATTTAATAACATTAAAGATAATTTTTATATTAATTAATTATTTTCTTTTAAAGTTAATTATCTTTAAGAATAAAATTTTAAAATAAAGTAATGAACATTGCTACTTTTTGTTAAACAATTTTAAATTAAAGTCATATTTAAATTTTTAAATTTAAATCATAAATTTTATTTGCAATTAGCGTAAATAATGTATTAGGATCAAATTTTTAGATTTAAATCATAACGTTTTTTTACACACGGTAAATATAAGATTCTCAACATATCTGAAACCCCGACGACAAAGGAAGATGCCGTTGGAAGGGTGTTGGCCACTCATTGGGCATGGCGAGGACGATCTCCGGCAACAAAGGGAATTGTAGAGGAAGAAGATGAATTGAAAAATGATCACGATAAAATTCAAATTACTCGCTATAAGTTAATCCAATCATTACCCGCATTCATGTAGTTGATTTTGAAAATTACCGTCCTGAAAGAACTTCCCAAACTCGGATAAATTCATCAGAAAAATAAATCAACTCAAGTCGATTAACATCTCCGATAATCAATATAGGCGAGAACGTGGATCGATAGCATTCAAAAACATACTCCCTAGAGTAATTAGTCGGGAACAGGCTACAATTTATACAGGAGATGCCTGTTTTATAGGGAATGCTTGGACATTATAGTTACTGAAAATCATTTCCGATATGGAAAAACAAGGGTATTCGCATCACCAAGGTCCCTACGACTCCAACACATAGTCTTAATTTTCCACCCAGGGGCGAGTTCACCACAGGAACATGCATGAATCCCGTACCAGGTACACATTACAGATTTTCTTCTATAAGCTAAACTTGAAACCAGGACAGTCTAAACCTGATCTCAATTTTTGATCTTATGGAGAGTAAGCTTGCGCAATTGGCACCTTCAACTTCGATGCTTCTCAGGGGATGCTTATAGCATTGCACTTTGCTCTTCAGGATATTCAAAATCCACTATAAAAACGAAGTATGGAAACATAAGCAAAATTAGTCCTAAGGAGACGTTCCAGCCCAGAAAAAGATGCATTAAATGGTGGAAATTATGTGTCTGGTATAATTATTTGGCTAATACTTTCATGATTCAAGCTCGGCGAAAGACCCATAAAATAAAAAATGCGCCAAGGCGATCTCCTGGATTTTAATTCTAGATAAAATAGGTAAAGCAAGCGTACCTCAGAAGCCGAATTCTGTAAACTTGTAGTTAATGAAAGTACATCAGGGTGGCAACACCAAAACAATGCATCCAGAAAGCCCGCCACGGAATATTCTGCAAGATTCGAAGCACTTATTCCACACAGCTTTAACTCACTGAGTTTGTACGGTAGGCCGGTACCTGTATTCCTCAGTTCGCCCTCATCGACAGCAATCTGTACAGATGCCAACAGAGTCGCCATTACTATCATCTGACAATCAAGTACACAAGGTAAAAGTGTATGACTCCATAAATATAGAGAATCACAATACAACTATATTGGGTCATTAGTGAACAAGAAAACTACACATAATAAATATATATAAATTCATACCTCAAGAGGATTACATTTCTCAATCACTAGAGACTTGAAGAAGTTTGTTTCTACAAGAAACTTCTTCAGCTCAACAAGCCAAACGGTGGTGAGAGGATCCAGTAACAATGGAAGGAATTGAGCATTACAATGATCTGGCACCCTAACTATCGACAGAGAGGTCTCCACTTCAGTGTTGTATGAAAACTCGTGCAATTTAGGAGCATCAATCGTTACCTTAATGAAGTGTATTGAATTGGCAATTCGAAATTGCTTGAGATCTTAATGCATTTCAGCTTTAAGCATTCAAACAGTACTAAACTTTCTAAAGCTACAAGCCCACATGCCAGCTCAGAAACGAGATCATCTGTAATAGAAGCAAACTCAAACTCCAGTTCTCTCAGATTTTTCAATGCAACTACTTTCATAGTCCATGGCCACAACATATCGGCATCAAAATCACGGCAAACAAACTTTTTAAGCGGGGATTCTTGGAGGTTGGATTGCATTGTTCCACTGCCTCCTCCATTACCTTTTTTCATCCAAGGGAGTGAAATATTTACAAGACAGTTGACACATGTAATATCTAATTCAACCAAAGGGGAGGAAGAGATAATTCTTTGAAGCATATCATCATCTACAATGTCCAGGCAAAGAGTTAGATATTCGAGAGCGAGCTCCATAGTCTCGTAATATGGCAGCTTGACGCACTCACATTTAAAAACTTTAAGCGATTTTGCACAAAATAGAATCTCAGGCAGCCTGTAGTCACCCCTACAAACAATTTCAAAATTTTGGATTTGGTTTTGCACAGCGATCATTATCCATTTGTCGATCAAAGACTCTAGCTTTTTATCAGTCTTAGGAAGCATAAGGCACATTTTTGTTATTCTATACTTCTGCATAGAGTATCTTTGCATCGTCTTATCTACGAACCCCACAAACCGTTTCAGTGAATCACAGTTATAGAGAGAATCCCCATATTTGTGAAAGTACCGAAGCTGAAAGTCCAAAACCGGAACAAAAGACCAAGCTCCATACCACCTCTTAGACAATACACTAGCGCGACACGCCTCTTTGGTATCAAGCATTGAGAGAATAGTATGCAGAATAAATTCCGGAAGCTCCAAAATTCTATCAACTATATCCCTTTGCATCTTTGCTACATTTTCCCCAAACCCCATGATTTTTTCACAGGAATTTCGTCAAACAGTTGGCGTGCACTATCTAAAATCGAAATCTTGAGCTAATCTAACAAATACCCAGTTCACAATTCCTGATCATGTATATATATACTACAAATTAAAATTCTGAAACATACTTCAAATCACTTGTACGAGTAATTAGCATACGACAATAAACATTTGGGTCGGGTTGGATTGGCGCCAAATCTGTTTATCTTGCAAATGTATGAATGGGCAAGTTGGTTTATTTGGGTGTGGGTCTGTTAAGGGTTTGATAGGTACTAGAACTCGCACATGCTCATTCGGTTTGGGTTCTGGTCTTGTCACTTAAGATCAAGAAATTATTGAGTGGGGTCACTTCAGGTTAACTAATTATTGGGTCATTTTTAGGTCGGCTCTTAAAATCAGGTCATTTCGGTTCGGGTCGTTCTGATTTAAGAGTTTTGAATAATTTCGGGTCAAAATTTACCTTACAAAGTCATTTCGAGACGTTTTGTCTACAGGTTGGTCGTTTCGAGGTTTAGCTAATATCAGAGACGTGATATTTATATACAAAGAGTCTTGTTTTCTGGTTCGTGACGGTCTCTTTAAAGAGACATTTCACAACCCTCTCCATTTGCCCTTTTCACCTGTTCTCCCACTTGTCCATTTGTCCTACGTCTCTTCAAAGTAGAATTTGTGATTTATATATCTGAATATAAATCTTTTTTACATATCCAAGATCAAGTCCTACAACAAGATTTAATACAATTGTTGATGGTTCAAAACTTGAAATAATATATTTTAATAATAGGTTGTGAACAAAAAAAAAAAATTAAAATAGTATATTTTCAACACAAATTCTCATTAAAGACGGGTACTATCCGTCACAAGCTGAAAACGGATAATGCCTTCTCACAAAATGCAAGTGGCATTATCCATTGGGTGCTCAATTTTCCTCCACTTGCCCTCCCATTTGCATTTTATGAAAGGGCACTATCCGTCTTCAGCTTGTAACGGATAGTGCCCGTCACAAGAAAGACGCTTTGTATTTTCAATGAATGTCATAGATGCACTCAGTATAAAAATTAACACTTTGGAGAGACAGTCTCTTTTACTCATTACGATAATGTTATCCTAACAACCACGAGTTATTAACATTCTTGGTTATTTGGAAATGTCGTTTGTAAGACTCTTGAATAAATATGGGCGTCACACCAACAGTTCAGAAAAAAAGAAAATTTAAAGGGGACCGTATTTTTTCTTCCAAGATACGTATAAAGATTTAATACTTTGGAAAGACGGTCTCTTTTACTTATTACGGATATGTTTTCATAACAATCGTACCCATTTTATTCTACGTCTTATTTGTCGTCTGTTTCATCTTCATCATTTTTGTTCTTGTTTCTTTTGGGGTTTCTCTGTAACTCTGTAACCATAAACCCAAGAATTTTCGAGGTTAATTTCGATCATCAGTCGAAGATCATGTCAGCTATGAAAAAGGCTCAATTGGCTAGTAGGAATACGAACAACAGAGCTGAAATCTTGCCTGAGTTGCCTAGTGATCTAATTGTTATAGACATTTTGCCAAGACTTCCTGTAAAATCTCTGCTTCGCTTCAAAACTGTATGCAAAACCTGGTATTCTTCAATATCAACTACTGTGAAACTATAGACTTGCTCAATAATTTAGTTGACCAAAGTTAGTTAGTCAGTTATAACTTGCTATATATAGTTGTATGTTGTAACAGAATACTTTACTCAATTCTATTACTTCTCTCTCTATAACAAACAACCTCTCTCTCTATAACTAACTAATAACAAACACAAGCTCACCATTAATGGAGTTAGGAGATTTCTCACATGGTATCAGAGCCACGCGTTAATGATCCTGTGTTTTTCCGCTTCCGCATTACATTCCATTTTTGGTGTGAATTCTTCATTCTTTCTTCGTTTTATTCCTGTTTTTCGTGATTTTCTTCGAGATTTCTTTGTTTTCTTCGATCAATTGAATTTCTGCAATCATGCCTGATGATGTGAATTCGTCTTCCTCTGTTCCTGCTACTTATGAAATGTTTGATGATCCTTTGTATATCTCTAATTCTAATCAACCTTCTCTGAAATTGTCTGATGTAAAATTTAATGGTGATCATTTCTTGCAATGGAAACGAGAAGTTTTCAGGCTCTAGTTGCTAAAAATAAGGAAGGATTCATTGATGGATCATTTAGGATTCTTGATCAAAAGGATAAGAGATATAAGCATTGGAAACGTTGTGATTTACTGGTTAAAAGGTGGGTTACTAATTCCATAGAGCCACAGATTAGTAAGACTGTACAATATGCTGAAAGTTCTAGGGAGTTATGGAATGAAATCCTAGAAAGGTATGGTCAAACTAGTGGTCTTGAGATTTATCAGATTAAAAAGGATTTAGGACAGATTTCTCAAGATAATGGTAGTCTAATTGAGTATTACAGTAAGATGAAACAACATTGGGAAGATCTTGATTCTATAGATCCAATACCGTATTGTACTTGTGGAGCATTAGACAGTTGCACTTGTCAGCTACTAAAGAGAATCTTGGATAGGGAGACTAATTCTAAGTTGATTCAATTTCTTATGGGATTGAATAGTGCTTTTGAGACTGTCAGTACTACAGTGCTCTATATGGATCTATTACCTCCTTTGAATAAAGCTTTAGGTCTTCTACAAAAGATTGAGAAGCAAAGGCAGATCTCTGAAACTACTGCTGTACATCCTGAGGCAAATGCTTATGCTTCTACTAGGAGTACTGATCTTCAGCAAGCAGACTGGAAGAGGCAAAAGCTTGATAATGGTTCTGATAAGTCATCCCAGCCTTCTCAAATATCTCAAAAGTACTGCACTAGTTGCAAGAAAAGTGGACATAATTTGGATGAATGTTATAATTTCAAACCTTGTGATTTTTGTGGTAAGAAGGGCCATGGTTATGCTAATTATTACATCAGGTTGAGACAGCTAAATAACAGCTATGGTAGGGGTCGTGGAAGGCATAATCATAATGGTTCCAGGTCTAATGTCTATCACAGGAGGGCTAATAATGTTGAGTCAGTCAATTTTGCTGATAATCCTCTTGAAGTTCATACTGCAGATGCTTCTTCTTCTCAGGTTCCTGCCATAAGTAAGCATGTGGTTGATGGAATAGTGCAGAATGTTATGCATCAGGTCTATAAGGCATTTTCTGACAATACTATTCCTGCAGCTGGTGCATCTTCTTCAGTCAACTTTGCAGGTACAGATTTGTACTCTTAAGCATATACTGTTGCTTATACCTATGGACAAATGTCTTGGATTGTTGATACAGGAGCCTCTGATCATATGACATCCAATGAGGACTTATTACATAATATTAGGTTTTTATCTAAACCTGTTGTGATTGGTTTACCAGATGGTACCATTAAGTTGGTCCATAAAATGGGAGATGTTATTCTTACTCCTTATATACATTTGAAGAATGTTCTTATTGTGCCTGATTTCAGACAGAATCTATTATCTGTTAGCAAGTTAATTCTTCACTCTCCTATGAATGTATTATTCGCTTCCAAGCATTGTGTGTTCCAGGCCCTTTCCAGTAAGGTTTCCCTGGGATTGGCTGAAAAGAAAGGTGGTCTATACTGGTTTGATCCATTTCAGAAGCATAAAGGAGAACTTTCATTACAGCCTAGTGGTCAAGTGGCAGTTGATTGTTCTTTTTCTTCTTCTAGAGTTTGTAATAAGGCTTGTAATGTTGAACTTTTACATTCTAGGCTAGGTCATAGTTCTTTGGACAAGTTGAAGCATGTAATGACTATTGATAATAATCAGAATCTCTCTTGTGAAACCTGTATTCTTTCCAAATTGCATATTCAACCTTTTTCCAGGAGTAATTCTTATGCAAAGAATTTGTTTGAATTAGTTCATATGGACTTATGGGGTCCCTACAGGACTGCTTCCTTGTCTGGTGCCAAATACTTCTTAACTATCCTTGATGATCATTCCAGAGTCACTTGGGTTTATTTGTTTCAAAACAAATTTCAGGTTCCTGAATTAGTTAAAAACTTCATTGTCTATGTTGAAACACAATTTGGTTGTAAGATCAAGATGTTCAGGAGTGATAATGGGACATAATTCTTTCAAGAGCAATGTATTCAGTTATTTCATCAATATGGTATTATCCATCAAAAGAGTATAGTTGGGAGGCCCCAACAAAATGGCCGTGTGGAGAGAAAGCATAGGCATTTGATTGAGACAGCAAGTGCACTTAGATTACATTCAAATTTGCCTATTAAATTCTGGGGAGACAGTGTTCTTACTGCTACTTATCTTATCAACAAGATGCCTACTTCTATATTGGGGTGGAAAACTCCATTTGAGATTTTGTTTGGTCATCAACCTGGTTTTGATGAGTTAAGAGTCTTTGGGTGTTTATGTTATGCACCTATTTCAAAACCTAGTACTGGCAAGGACAAGTTTGCTGCTAAGGGAAGGAAATGTTTGTTTATTGGTTACCCTTATGGTCAAAAGGGCTACAAGTTATATGATCTGGATAGTCATGTCACTTTTGTGGCTAGGGATGTCATCTTTAAGGAAGATATTTTTCCATTTAAGCAGCAATCCATTCAAGATGCAATTGATCCTGCAGAAAATTCTATGGTGGATCTTTTTCATATGAATCCAGATTCTTCATTTGTCCCATATACTTCTTCATCAGTTATTCATACAGAGAATCTTACTCCTAATGTTGCTACAGAACAACAAACAGGTTCAGCTGCAAATGAGTATACTACTTCCCAAGGGAATTCTGCTCCACCTAGAGTTGTTAGGCAGACTGCCAGACCACCAGAGATTATTAGGCAGTCCACCAGACCAAGGCAATTGTCTTCTAGGTTGAAGGGTTTTCATATTCCTATCAAACCAGGACATCCTCAAAATATTATTCATAGGTCCAATGCAGTTTGTAATGCTCTTTTTGCTGATCTTGTTGATTTTTCAGAAGAATATGTTCAGTCCTTGGCCAATGTCATTAAAGAAATAGAGCCAGCAACCTTTACTCAAGCCCAAACTGATGCTAGGTGGGTTGCTGCTATGGATAGTGAGTTGAAAGCTTTAGATGACAATGAGACATGGGAATTGACAGATTTACCCACTGGGCACAAGCCAATTGGTTCTAGGTGGGTTTATAAGATTAAGCACAAAGCTGATGGAACTGTGGAAAGATATAAGGCTCGTTTGGTTGCTAAAGGCTACAATCAGGTCAAGTACAAAGATTATACTCATACTTTTTTCCCCAGTTGCTAAGTTTGCAACTGTGAGAATTCTTTTAGCCATAGCTGCTGCTAAAGGGTGGCCATTGTTTCAATTAGACATAAATAATGCTTTTCTTCATGGATTTATTAATGAAGAGGTCTATATGATTCCTCCAGAAGGTTATAACAAAGCAAGACCTGGACAAGTATGTAGGTTGAAGAGATCTCTGTATGGCCTGAAACAGGCTTCTCGACAATGGAATATTGAACTGACAAAATTTTTACAAAAACAGAATTTCACTCAGTCCAAACAAGATTATTCCCTTTTCACAAGATTCAATCCAGTAACACAAAAATTTACAGTAGCATTGGTCTATGTTGATGATCTATTGCTCACAGGAGAATCAGTTGAAGAAATAACTCAATTAAAGAAAGATTTACATCAGGCCTTTACTATCAAAGACCTAGGCTCAATGAGGTATTTTCTTGGATTGGAAATTGCTAGAAATGATACAGGTTTACTGGTAAACCAAAGAAAGTTCATTCTTGACATTCTCAAAGATATGAACATGGAGGATTGTGCATCTGCTGAATTCCCTATGCCTATAAGCTTGAAGCTGTCCACTGATACAGGAGAATTACTTGACAATCCAGAACAGTACAGACGTTTGGTTGGCAGATTACTCTATTTGAATATGACCAGACCTGATATTTCATATTCTACTCAATATCTCAGTCAGTTTCTTCAACAACCTAGAGTACCTCATATGCAGGCAGCCATCCATGTGGTCAAATATTTAAAAAATACTCTTAACACTGGATTATTCTATCCTGCCAACACTCCACTGGTGGTGAATGCTTACAGTGATTCAGATTGGGCTCAGTGTGCCTTTTCTGGTAAATCCTTGAGTGATTTCTGTATTTTTATTGGAGATGCTCTGATTTCCTGGAAAACCAAAAAGCAGAAAACAGTCAGTAAGAGCTCATCTGAGGCCGAATATAGATGCATGTCTTTTACAACTTCTGAAATGGTTTGGATTAACAACTTGCTGGGAGATTTACAGATTCAAGTTCCTAAACATATACCTCTGTTTTGTGATAATAAAGCAGCACAACACATTGCTCATAACCCAGTGTTTCATGAACGTACAAAGCACTTGGAGATAGATTGTCACTATGTTCG
>JAOWBH010070735.1:0-23881 GCA_028566215.1 Silene coronaria | reverse complement strand
AAACGACAGTAATGTCAAACTCTAGTAAGCCAATCATTACCGATTAATGTTGGTCAGCTGACTTTATAATGAAGAATTATCCCTCGAGTATTCTTATTTGAGATTTAACAGCGATAATTGAAATCAATGTTGCAAACGCACTATTGTTGGGGACACTTACTCCAACAGTTACTCTCATTGTCAATGCACACCACGTCTTACGTTGCATGGACCACTCTTACTACCAATTTTTCTAACTTGGGTCGTGGCCACCATATCCAAATCAAGGACCGTCTTGATAATATTAGTCACACCTTTGATATAACTATCACCGAGACATGATTGCCATCAAAGCATGTACTGATGATCTTTATCAACTAGACCCTCCTATGGATGACAATGATGTTGTCGCTAAAGCTCTTAATGGCCAGGTCTACAAATTTTACTACTATGTTATTAATGTCGTTCGCACTCGAGACACGCCTTTGTCCTTTGCTGCCCTCTATGAAAAACTCATACAACATAAAATTCGTCTCAAAACTTCTCCCGCTGTCACTGAATTTTGTCCATCCGCCCATGGTGACACATATCGATCTAATTACAATCATGATTACAAAAAACAGCAAGACTACCTATACCCCTAAACCTACCACTCAATCGAACTTCAAACCAGCCTCAATCAATCCTTCGCTCAAGCCCTATAAGGGACAATGTCACTTCTGTGACACCATCACGCATGTCGCCTCTAATTGTAGCCTCTTGCTGGAGAGGTATCCTGACATAGTGTTCCCCACCCTACAACCTCGAATTCAAAAAACCCAACAACAAGCTCACACCGTCACCCACCCCCCTCCGCCGGTCGCAATCCTTGGGTGGTTGACACGGGTGCCTCTCACAACATCACCAACTATCTAAATACTCTCGCTATTCTTAACCCGTATGATGGACATGATGATGTCTTCATTTGCGACGGCTCTTCGTTGTCATCACTCACACTAGTTCCTTTCTTTTTCCCTCTAATTTTTTTCTCTAAGAATTAATAATGTTCTGGTTGACCCTCTAATTTATGGTAATCTATTAACTATTTCACAACTTTGCACCGATAATTCCACATATGATATTTTCTCAACTTCCTTCATTGGTGTCAAGGCACTTCAGACCGGGGCGATCCTTATCCAAGGTAATCTTATAGATGGAATGTATCTTTGGCACCCGCCTACACGTCAAGCATTATCCGTTGTCACTCATCCTTTCTCGTAGCACATCCTTCCTACCAAACTCTCTGTTATTTAAATTCTAAGTTTAATTTACGCATTTCCAATTTCGAGCAATGTATTTCATGCCATTTGAATAGAGGTCATAAGCTTTCGTTTCAGCAAACATCACTTTCTTCTCAGCGCCCCTTGATCTTATTTTTTCGGATGTTTGGACATCCCCCGTATTTTCTCATAACAGTTACAAATACTATTTAATTTTATCGATCACTTCACGCACCATATTTGGTTTTATCTAATAAAAAGCAAATCCGACACCGAGTCTACCTTTATTAAATTTCATGCTATTGTAGAAAAAATCTTTGAAAAACCACTTAAACGATCTTACAGTGATAATGGTGGTAAGTTTATTAAATTAACTCCTAATCTCCATCTTCACGTTATTACACACCTCACCACTCCGCCTTACACACCCGAACACAACGAGTTCGCTGAAAGGCGACACCGTCATATCGTTGAGTTTGGGCTGTCACTTCTCACTCACGCATGTCTTCCTCTCTCACTATCTATGGCCTCACACCTTCTCCACCGTAGTTCATCTTATCACTCGTCTGCCGACTGACACACTACAAAAAACAGTCTCCTTATCCCCTTTTATTGAAACAGGAACCGAAAGCGTCCTTATTTATTTACAATCACAAGCCAATGCATTTATACGTTTTAATTTATGTTGACGATATCATAGTGACTGGTTCGACCATATCCGACATTGATTCATTTTTTCATGCTATTTAAAACCACTTCTCCCTCAAGGACTTAGGCCGCTTATATTGCTTCCTTGGGATTGAGGCCATGCCTGCTAAAGACTGTCTTCACCTTAATCAGTCTAAATACGGCATTTGCGACCTCCTCACCAAATACATCATTCTTGATAGCCGACCCATATCTACATATATACTGACCCATCCGCCGCTTACTAAACTGCCTGGCCTCCCCGTTCATGATGAAATGGACTATCGTGCTATCCTTGGTAGCCCACAAAATCATTCATTGACCCGACCTGATATTGCATTTAATGTTAATAAACTAGCGCAATATCTCAATGACCCTACTTCCACACACTGGACAGCCCTCAAATGACTGCTTCACTACTTGAATGATACGCTTAACCATGGTATACATTTTTGAAGGACGACTCCCTATAATCTTCATGCCTTTTGTGATGCCGACTGGGCTGGCGACAAGGACGACAATGTCTCCACAACTGGGTATTAAATCTTCTTTGGTGTAATCCCGTCTCTTGGTCCTCGAAAAAGCAACGCTCTCTCTCCCGTTACTCTACCGAAATTGAGTTTCGTCTTGTTGCCAACGCTACCTTCGACGTTCTTTAGCTAAAGGCTCTATTGTCCGAGCTTAATATTACTACACCCGAGGTCCCTATTGTTTTCTGTGATAACTTGGGAGATACAAACTATTTCGCCAATCCGATATTTCACTCTCGCATGAAGCATCTAACACTATCCTTTCACTTTGTCCGTGAGCAAGTTCAGATGGTAACTATCTGGGTTAAGCACATTTAGTGATTATCAGCTCGCTGACATGCTTACGAAGCCGCTTCCTTCACCCCGGTTCTCTACTTCTTCTTCCAAGATTGGTCTTACTCTCCGACCGTCTATATTGCGGGAGACATTTAAGCATACTAATACAAATATCTCGTTCACACACTACAACGTTATCTTGGCATAGTGACGGTCATTAAGACAGAAAAAAATTCGTCATAAAATACGGAAAACTGACGGAATTCTGACAGATTACTGACGAAAAAATATTCCTGATGGAAAATCTGTCAGAAATATTTGACGCGTTGACCAACTCAATGGCGCAAAATATTTCTAACGGTTAATCTGTCAGGATTTTTATTTTACTGACGGAAATTTCGTCAGGTTTTTCTTCTCCCATTCACTCAAAAAGGCCATAGTTGAATGGGCATCGGCGGACATTTCGTCAAGAAAGTCAATAAGATATTGACTTTACGGAATTTTGTCAGGAACCCGTGTTTCGTAAGCTGTCCTGACGTAAATTATGTCACGAATTTTCTTTGAAATAAACACACTCACAAACAGTCTGACACTCCTATCCCCCAATTTTTTCCCCAAATCATTTTCTTACCTAACCCTAACCCCTTAACCCGACACCACCATCACCACCACCCTCCTTGGCTCTGGTTGCCACCACCTCCGCCGCCGCCGTCGCCACTCCTCTTCTAGGTAATCTCTTTCCCATTTCCTTACTCTCTCCTTCCTTTCTTATCCATTCATTTTTTTTCATTTTTTTTATCATCCCACAGTGTCACCACCACCGCCTTTGACGCCACCGCCGCCTGCTCCTTCTTCCTCTTTCTCCTTTCTCTTTGTTTGTTAATTAGGTAATTTTTAATCAATTTTGAATTAAATTTGTTGTTTAATTATTTTAATTGAATTAGGATAGAAGTCATTATGATAATTTACCCTAGGATAGTAGCCATATAATATATGTTAATGGCGTTGTTTAGTCAAGTAGTTGTTTAATTAGTTTAATTGATTTAGGGTAGAAGTCATTATACTAATTGACCATAGGATAGTAGCCATATAATATGCTATTGTTGTTGTTTAGTTAGGTAGTAATATGTTAATGTTGACGTTGTTAGAATGTTGGAATTAGCTAAGTAAAATCTAAAATATGGCCCTATGTTAGTAGGAGAAACAAAATGCTTAGCTTTGTATGTATATAAAGATTCATTTTATTTCTAAATGTTTGAGTTAGTAAATAACGATTTATTTTACTTGTTTGTTAATAATTAAAATGTTGTAGTTCTTATGATGATGTTAGAATGTTTAACTTAGTAAAAAAAGTAGATTTTTCAAGCTAAAATAGTGAACTATACTTAGCTAATTGTTTCCAAATTCTAAATGTTTTGAGTTAGAAATGTAAAAGTAGTGAATTTTATTTAGCTTGTTTTTAAAGATGATAATTGTGTATAAATGTTTGTAAGTTGTTGATTATGTTGAAATGATTATTGGTAGAAATGTTGGCCTAGTACCCGTTCAAGAATTACTCATTAGGAGTAATTTTTGAATGGTCCCGGTTTTGGAATTGTCTTTGTACGTTTCAAGTCACTTAGGTAGTAAACACATACTTGTGATTTATTAATAAGGAAAGAGTTTGGTGATAATTCCCTTAATGTTATTTGAATGCATATGTGGAGTAATAACTTATTCTACCTTGTGCATTTGGAGAACTGAAGGGAATTGCTGCCGAATTTTTTCCTCATTAATAAATCACAAGTGCGTGTTTGCTTGTAACACCCCCAATTACCTTGCCAAGGTAATTAATGGTGTCAACATTTTATACATAAATACAAGTTTAGTAAAAACAACGACATAAAATAAATCTAAAATACAACCTCTATCTCAAGTCTATATATTCGACTCCATAGTGCGGCCCAAATCCCGATCGCGTAATAAATAACTTGTAAATATAATCTGCTCCCTATGTGATCGGAAATATCATATGGATCAAAACAGGTCACCCCGAAAATAGGTGACAACCCACAAATCCATAAACGCCAGTTACAACAATATAAATAAACATGATAGACGGTAAATACGATTCTGATATGCAACATGATTAGGATGAGCTCTAAGAATGCAACACAATGAACAAATCTGATTCTCCAACACCTACAATACCGATGCCAGGGACATGCCCACGGCACCCACAACCCGGTGATGGCACCACAGCACCGCTAACCATATAACTCGGACCGCAGTCCGAAACTTGTACCGGGACAAACTCAAGTGTTGTGCCCGGGCTCTAACCAGACCGCTGCCCGATGTTGCGACACATTGCAAGTCTCTCTGTCCTCAAGCCATTAATATGCACATCCCTGTTGGGGTGGGAAGCCCCTATAGGCGACTAAAGAGTAAGACGGTCTCCCAACCGTCTTACGTCTCCTCTACAACCACAATACCACCATAACCTCTAACCTCCAATGTCAAACACACATACATAACATAATATACAACACAATGCAACAACATAAAATCTGTCTCATATATCATCAATCTCATTTCATTATGCCTTATCTTTCATAATATGCTATCAACATCGATTATCCAATGTTTCACCATATTCCAATTATACAAATATCATGATGTCAAACCACAAATCCCCTAAAAATGTTATAATGCACCCAACATCCCATTTACCCCTCTTTGATAATACAACAATGACTAAACATGTTATAATGCAACTATAATGTTCATGTGAGATTAATTATGCATAAACATCAAAATGTACATCTCAATTATTGAAACCGAGTAGGATTAACCTACCTTTTAACATACTCCGATAATCTACTCGAATCCGACCGATTCCGCCTCATAAAACCGTCTCATCCTAGAATAATCGCATAATAACATTCATAATACATTCTAAACTATTATACCAGCCAAAACCCCTTATTATTACCCACTAATTAATCATTAATCTAATTAAAATCACTAATTAACGAAGTATACAAAACCCCCCTAAAAGTTAAGGTTAAGTGATAAAGGTAGATCTACACGTACATAGTGAAAGGAAGAAGGATAAGGTGCATAGTCTCTTAATCCAAGCTTGAACTCATGGGGAAATGTTAAGGAGAGTTTTAGAGAGAAGGGGGAGGGTTTGGGGTTGATGAGAGAGAGGATGAAATGAATTAGGGTTGAAGAAATGACTAACGGAATAAATATAATCTACACCGTTAGACCGTACTCGGTCGAGTGGCACCATCACTCGGCCAAGTGCCCTCACTCGATCGAGTATAACATATACTCTGTCTAGTATAGTCTATACTCAGCCGAGTGTACCTCACTCGGTCAAGTACTAGTCATACTCGACCGAGTGTCAACCACTCGATCCACTGCCACCCTACTTGGTCCATCCGATTTCCTCCAATATGATCATTAAGGTTTATATTAGGCCGAAGGTTCTACTCCCTAATCCTAATAAGCATTCTTAACCTATATTAATACCGGGTATTATAATCTTTCCTCCTTAAAATGAACTTCGTCCTTGAAGTTCGCCTCATTTTATGTCTCTTCATCCACTTATCCTAAGGCCACCTTACCGGTTTTCACGTATCTTCTCACCGAGTCTACACTTACAATGCTCTCTTGTGCTTGCTATGATCAACGCCTATGTACCACGTATTTTATTCATTACTTCCGCACCCCCTTTACCCGTACTTTCTTTCCCAATACTCCCAAAGTATTCTCTCACCCTTTTTATCCGTACTTTCTATCCCAATACTCCCAAAATATTACGTCGTCCGAAGAATAGTTAGATTCTAAAATTTCAATCCAATACTTATCTCGTCACTCATCTCCGTATTCTCACTACCCACATTGGTAGGTTGCCAATATCTAAACTAATACTATTATTAAGCTCATTCGCTAATTGATTACGCAACTAATCTACTTCTTATACCATTTACATTATAACCACTTTCTGTGGTCAAAACAACCGCGCTCCGATTATGCAATTAGCCACCATCATGGGCTAATTTCCCTGAGCCATTAAGTCAAAGACAAGCACTATAGTCGCAACCAATCCTTGTAAACAAGCCATAAGCACGCATATCCAACAATTGAAGCGATATAAGCAACATATAAGGCCAAAACAGGGTAGGTTAAGTGGAGGAGTTACTCGGCCGAGTGAGTGACCACTCAGTCGAGCGCGGAGGCAATCGATCAAGTGCCACTCGATCAGGAACCCTAGTTGTGTCTCCCAGCAGCCTAGTAAGCTGAGTAGAGGGAGTTATTAATCGGTCGAGTGACATACAACTCGGTCGAGTGCAGACGGTACTCGACCGAGAATCTGTCAAAGTAGGCAAAATTATTTGCTTGTAACCGTTCTAAAGACAAACACACATCGTGCAAACCATCACCGAGTACTCTAGTATTTCGTGACATCAGCAACTAGTTCTCATCTAATGTCTTTTGGCCTTATGGTCGCCGTTACGTTAACATGAAATAAAGTGTCCCAGTTTTCAGACTGATACATGTACCATAATAAATTCCGAATTAAAAAGTCAACAAGAGCGACGATTTCCTTTTTGGGAGGAGCTTCTTCACCTACCTTGATATTGGCCTATTTTTGCTTTCCCTCCTATCTATGCTTTCCTCCTCCTCGGTACCTTCCTCCTCCTCCTCCTTATCCTCTTCCCATTATTCCTATTGCTCTTCTTCCTCTTCAACGGGCTTCATGGCGGTTCTGGATGTTCCCACTCCGCTCCCTTCTCCGGGGTGCATAGTTGCAAAGAAAGTCACATTAGAATAGTGGGGTCCCGCCCAAGGACGAAGCAAGTGGTCGAGGCCATGAGGGAACCGCGTACCCTAATCCTTCGGGGCCATACCAAACACACTAAAAACTTCTGATGTGTCTCCTATTCCTGACCAAAAGCTAGGGCTATTTTGAGGCCTCACACCTTGGCTCCAAGTCGCTTAATGCATGTCCCTTAACACAAGATCGGTGTTCACTCGTTGGATAAGGTCCGCCATGTGATATTCATGGACAAGGTTGGGTGAGGGTTGGGCATAAACCGCCGATGGAAGGAGGTTGGACAAAACAGGTATGAGACGGTATATGGAGAGGGGCTCAATCCATCCTCTCATCCTCAAGGTCATAAGTGAGATTGGGTGGAATGATGTAGCTTTGAGCCGGAGGACTAGGTGGTCTTATTGGGAAAAGTTGACGCGTCTTGGGTAGCCTCCCTCGCGTGGGAAGCTTCATATGCCAACCCTCACTCACTCTCCAAGCATAGACACCACTCTCCTTGCCATCCACGAGCCATTGGTTAACCTTCAAATACGCAATGTCAAGAGAAGGTATCTTCTTAGACAAGGGTGCCTCCCTCTCTCCCGATTCTTCACCCAACAATTTCTAGGCTAAACGGGTTACCAACGCACCACAATCCAACAAACACTTATCCGACATTGCCATCCTCTCAAGAGCATTGCACACATGGGACACCAGGTTGAATATGATAATCTCCTCGCAAAAGGGGTCAAGGTATGAGCTCATGGGTATCACTTCCGTTGAATTGAGCTTATTCGGGTCTTTTTTCTCATAGAGGAGGAGGGACAAAAAGAGTAGGGAGATTTTTAGGACGGGGTGTTCAACATCGTTCACCTTCATGGCACACACACACCGACATTGGAATTACTCGTATATAGGTCAATGTATTTAGTGGCTCTCATGTCCGACTCCACCTTATCATGCTCATACTCTAACCTCCTACCCACTTCCAAGAGATCCGCAAAGGCATCACTAGTCAAGTTGAACGAGGTGTTTCTAAGACTAAATTTCACGGAGTGGTCCATCCTATCTTAGGAAAATGAACTCAAAAACTCGAGGGTAAGGTTACGGTAGCTTAGTTCCTCTAGTGGTATCAACCCTCTAACCCAAGAAACCCAAATATGTCAAATACCTCATCCTCGACACTCAAATCTCCCAATATGCTTACCGGCACACACCTAGTGGCGGTCATACGTCTCTCGGCTAGGAGAAGTAAGGTGTTCCATTGGAGTTCACTCTAAAATTCGATACCCGGGAAGCCCGGGGCTACGATGGCGAATGGTGCCTCTGGTTATTCACGAGTTTGCCTCACTCGGACATTCTGGGGGTTCCTCGTGGCACTCGACATGCTACGATACGATTCACACAATAAGGAAAGAGTATCGAGAAGATAAAATCCCCAATATACTAAAAGATTAAGTCTCCTTGAAACTTTCCCATCCAAAATACACAATCTAAATAAGGAAATCATATTATTAGTATTAAATGCTTATTATATACATTTATTCATACAATTTAATTAAAAAATCACTATAATTAATTATTATTAGCTTTAAAAATTAATGTAAAATGCTATACACTTATTATTATTATTATTATTATTATTATTATTATTATTATTAGTAGTAGTAGTAGTTGTTGTTGTTTTGTGGCCAAAAAAAAATATTATTAGAAAAAAATGAGAAAGAAAATTATAGAATGGTATTATTCATGATTAGTTTCGTGTTATCAAAAATACACTAAAATACAAATCTCATAATATTAACCAACTCTTGTAATTAGTTTTTTCGGTTTTATTTTTTTTGTTTCTTAATTCAAAATACAAGTATGAGAAATGTGAAACATTAATGAGTTATTGATAATAATAATAATAATAATAATGTACTAATTTTTAAAAATAATCTATAAATACCGTGCAAGAATTGCACGGGTTCTACACTAGTGTGAGAATAAGTTGACAAGATAATACGAGTATTATTATACATTTATACCTATTCATAATATTAAATGGCTATCTAAATACATTGCACATTAAATAATACATATTTTTGTGAAATAGACCTTGTACACGCCTACCAAGTCTTATAGTTATGTATATACAAGGTGTAATAAGGATTATAATTGATGGTCGCATCGGTTGACTCATGAACATTTGTAAAAAAAAACTGGAACGATCTGGTTCGAAGATAAGTTATTGTTTCATACATCGACTTTAAGGAAGGTTTTTGGTTCAACTAATTAATAACTTTCCGTAAGTGTTTTTTTTAAAATTTTCAAAATGATAGCTTATAGGTCGTGGAATAAAGAATATAAAGTACTCGTATAAACCAGCGATCTCTCTTTGAAACATATAGGAATTTGAGGACAATATCTTTACGATCCTTGAAGAAAATTTAAACAACTCTAATGGATCTTAGTCCTATGGCACAACTACTTCAAATTCTCGACTCGTCCAAGGTTTCACGCCACCGCCAACACCACCGCGACCACGACCACCACCACGTGCGACTGGCTCTTGTAGATTTGGCCATTTGGGATAGAGAAGTAATATGTGGGAAATAAGAATGGGCTGTTCTTTAATTTTCCTTTGGATTAGGTCATCTAATTTGGGCCATTATAATTGGACTGGGCCATATATTATCTTTCTGATATATGAGAGGATTCTGATCCAAAAACAAGTAGACCTGACAAAATTGACCGACTTGAATAATTCGACACCTAGACTCTAGACCCGAATTTTATCTGAACCCGAATTACCCCAACCTGATTTAACCTGACCCGAATGCTTATTGTTGCAAACTGATTATTATCTACAAATAACTTGATACTAGTTGACCCGAAAATGACCCGATCCGACCCAACCCGAACCCGACCCGAAGTCAGTTGACCCAAAACCGACCTGACCTGATTGACCCGTTTGTCATGCCTATTGACAAGTGACAACGGAGGTTAAACCACTTTTGTTAGTACGAGTACTTTGAAGGAAGTTAACTACCGAGTAATTAAAAAAATGTATTCACAAGTTTTTTTTTTTTTTTTTCATATAACCTAGAAACTAATTAACCTTTTGGATAATTTGACATAATTTTAGTGATATTGGGTCAAATTGAGACTTTTTTGACTGAGTAAACCACATGTTAGGCATTCAGTCGTCAAGATTCGAGTCCGGTTTGATCCAAGTTGGGTCTATTTGGGACTCTGGTCATACTCGGTCAGGTAGTATCCGATTATTCCAAATCTCAACTGTTGAGTAAGCTTTATATCGCCTTTATCTAACCGGGTGCGAGTAAGCTTTACCATGTCTACTGACTAGACCTATCAAAACATGACCCGACCCGACCCGGTTTTTTAGGGTCAAAGAGCCGTAAATCTTGACCCGCAACCCGAAATGACCCGTTATTTTAGTGTGGAAACCCGACCCGATCCGATGGGTCAATGATAAATTAAGAATATTACTAAAATATTAATATTTTTATATTATATTTGAAATAATAAATATAAATACTATTATTTTAATATTTTTTAGTAATAAATTAATTTAAAAATCAATTTTATATTATTAAATAATAATATAATTATTAAAATAATAAATATAATAATATTTAAATTTAAAAAATAAGTTTTTCGGCTGAAAAATGATAAAATAAAAAACGTTATAAACTTTTCTCTGACCCGTATTCTGACCATAATCTGACCCAAGATCCGTATGGCCCGACCCGACTCATACTAACTCGACTAGTATAACAAAACCCGTATTTGACCCGACCCGACCCGACCCGACCCGTTTGACAGGTCTACTACTGACCCCACTCCCTCTATACACAAAAACACATGCACAATCACTAACATTTAAACGAAACTACTCAATAAAGAATGAAATTGTACACTAGTAGAAGAAACTAATAAAGAATGGAAATTAAGACAACCATATTGACCTTAAAAGATAATTACTAATCACCTAATTAATCATAGTGTCGGTGGTTGCTTATTTTCCACATTTACCACCTCTCCCTCAGATCTATCTCTCTAACCTTCACTTTTGCATTTAAGATAACAACCCGTCTTGCTTATGACGGTCACAAGCTTATGACGTCTTACAAGTCTCTTCTTACTTAGCTCTTCCACTTATCTCACGTCACAAATGAAAATTTGTGCCATTTACAGGACACCCAACTCATCATACAACACATTTACAAATCAGTCGGTTTTTTGTAAGACGGTTTGATACATTTATCTAATAAAACTGATCCCGATAACATGTAAATACACATAAAAACAAAAGAGTATATATATCCACTCGTCTCCTTTAAAACAGTCATGACTCTTGACTAGCTAGTCTCTTTTAAGACGGTTTTAACTTCATACGTACTCCCTCTTATTCAGCCTATAGCTCCCATTTTTCTAATATATGTGAGTATAATATTATAATAAAAGAGGAACATTAGGCTGAATAGAAGGAAATAATAAAAAGTAATCACCATTTAATAATTTAATAATAAAGTTATAACCAAAATTATCATTTTCTAACAACAAAACTGATGATAATTTTTTAATAAAAATGTGCACATTTAATCGTAAAACAGGTCACATTTTATACGTCTTAATTATTGACAAATTTAGCTATTTGAATGTAAATTTGCTATCCTAGTTATCAATCGATCCTTTTTAGAGTATACTCGTGTAAAACTGTCTCACGCAATTAAATGTGCTTGCCAAGAAATAAACACCGACATTTCAACTGACAAAAACACACTTTCCTGAACATCAACCATACTACATTACACACAATCTTACAACAATCACCAAGAACTAAACCCAAAACAATCTCCAACCCAGATCTAACCACATTGCAAACTCTACTGGGTACCCATCAAAATTTAATCTTTCACCCTAAAATTTTACTGTAAAAGGGTAAAAAATGGAGGGTGAAAAGAGTTCAAAAGGAGGTTGTTTAGGTTGGTTTTTAGTGTTAATAGTAGTAGCAGCAATTGCAGCAGGAATTGGAGTTTATATTAAATCAAAAATTCATCATTCAAGTGATGGTAAACCTGAACCTGTTCCTGGTCCACCTGGTGCCATTGTTACTAAATATTCTGATGCTCTTAAGTTGTCTATGCAGTTCTTTGATATCCAAAAATGTAAGCTTTTTTACATTCTTTTATGTTTTCAGACTTTTCTGTTTCGAGAATTTTCATCTTGGGTCATTCGGAAATAGTGTGGGTAAGACTGCGTACATCAGACCCCCTACCGGCCTACCCTGCAATTTGCGAGGGTTATTGAGGCACTGGGGTAATGTCGTTGTTGTTGTAACAGTGATATTGGGTTTATGTTTTGATTCATTGTTTTCTTTTGTATGAGATGTGATTCATCAATGTTGAGTATGGTAAGTGTGATCAAGGGAGTGGGAATTTTTAAAATATTACTATTATTTTTAACTTGTTGATTTGATTGTTTTGGAGTTGCTGTTACATTGCTTTTAGGATACATTAATGTTTGGTAAAGTGGAAGTTCAGTCTTTTGTGATTATTTTATTTAACTCATCCGTCCCAATCATTTGTTTACGTTTTTTTTTTTTTTTTGTGAGAGGTATTTTAACCAAGGTAAACAAATGATTAAGACGGAGTGAGTAGTAATTACTAATTAGTACTGCAACTGATAGTGGTGAAGTGAAAGTTCATTTCTTTTGTGATCATTTTATCTAGTACTGAAACTATCAGTTACAAGTTGTATAGTATACTTTGGACCTGTCAATTCTCGATATTTTTCAAGTGGGAATGGTATTTGACTCGCCATTGACGGTTTCAGATGATGATTCATGTTAGGTGACCCCCAATTAGATGGTTTTGTTACTTTTAAATTAGTTAATGCTGCTAGATCTAGCTTGAAAAGGATACTGATACATTGATGTTGCAGCTGGAAAGTTGGTGGACAACCAGATACCATGGAGGGGGGATTCTGCCCTTAAGGATGGTAATGGCGCGAAGCTTGACCTCACAAAGGGATTGTATGATGCTGGTGATCATATGAAATTTGGTTTTCCTATGGCTTTCACTGCCACTGTCTTGTCGTGGGCAATCCTCGAGTATGGGGATCAAATGGCGGTTGTGAAACAGTTGCAACCTGCTCAAGATAACCTCAAGTGGATAACTGACTATCTCATCAATGCACATCCTACAGATAATGTTCTCTACATTCAGGTATTTCGGAGTTTGTGGCTCATTTCTGGTGTTGAGTATTAGGCTTGCTTCTTGTTATGTTAAAATTAGGGTTTGTATGCAATTTTACCATACTCGTTCACTTTGTTACGCCTTTGTCTGCAACTCTGCATGTCAGCTCTTGCACTTTAGAATCACTATTTACTTAGCAGCTAATGTATTTGCTCAAATTAACAAGACTAAAGCACTATTGGGTGGCTAGTTTGACTGTTACATAGGTACCGTAAATATAAATAGTTGAAAGTTCAATGCATAGTAGTATATGGTTTTGTTGTCAAATTTGGTAATCAATAATACACCAACAACTATGTCCGGATGAGGATAATAATGATGAAGACGACTATAACTGATGTAGGTTGGTGATCTTTGATGCGGAATGTTTAGTAAATTATCCTGATATTAATGAGTGACGTTGATGATAATGATGATTCATATAGGTTGGTGATCCTGACTTGGACCATAAATGTTGGGAGAGGCCTGAAGTCATGACCGAGAAAAGGCCTCTAACACAAATAAACACTACTACACCAGGGACAGAAGTAGCAGCTGAGACAGCAGCTGCTATGGCTGCCGCATCACTTGTGTTCAAGACAAGTAACTCTGACTATTCAAGCAACCTATTGAAGCATGCTAAGCAGCTGTTCAACTTTGCGGACAAGCACAGAGGATCTTACAGTGTAAACATCCCTAAAGTCGCAACTTACTACAACTCAACAGGTTATGGAGACGAGCTCTTGTGGGCTGCCAGCTGGCTCTATCATGCCACTAAAGATAATACTTATCTTCAATATGTAAATGACCATGGAAAAGAATTCGCTAATTTCGGAAGTCCATCGTGGTTTAGTTGGGACAACAAACTTGCAGGAACACAGGTTGGTTTTCGCATTCGTGACTGATATTTAATACCACGGCTTTTCATTTGATTTGAGTTTGCTCGAGAGCGCCGTTTTATTTTTACTTGTGGTAGTCGAGTTTTGCACAACAGGCAGACATAGTTTTGAAAAACAGTCGTTTTCTGCTTTATGATGACACAGCTTGCAGTTGGAACTGGCTGACCAACCAGATTCCTTGTTTTCTACAATGCTAGACTGATTGTTACATTAATTTTGGCTATATTACATCATATTCTAAATGTTCTTCTAAGTAATAATTAATAACATGATTAACTGTGAGTATCTCTGGTTGTCATACTTGATTGACATCTCATTTTGGTTAAAGAGAGGGGCCCCAAACCATAGTTGCCACTTTGAGAAACATAAAAGAATAAATTGTTGTGAAGGTTTACATTGGCTTACATTGGCTCCGATCTTTTGCAACTGCTTTATTGGCTTTATAATAATCACGTAAAGGTTCCGTTGTCTATTACACAATATGGCTTTTCATTTGGTGGTCTGCGGTGCCATCCTTCTGAACTACTTGTGGTTTTACTGGTTACGTAGGCTAGCATTGAACTTGAGACAAACATGATAATCATTTTTACCTTTTGGTGACTGTCGCTAATCACTGAACTTTAACATGTGATTTATTGCTTTTTAGGTACTACTTTCTAGGGTAACTATGTTCGGGTCGAAGGACCTTTCAAGCTCAGCAAATTCTGGCCTTCAGAATTACAGAGAAACTGCTGAAGCTGTTATATGTGGTCTGCTACCACATTCACCAACAGCAACATCCAGCAGAACTGACGGTAATCTTTTGATGTCATCTCTAGCGTGTCTGACTTTCTTACTCTCCTCACCTTTTTCTGTCTCTCCAACACCTGCTTCTCCCCTCAAGAATAAAAAAAACAAAAGAAAATTGTTTTTGTTTTACATAGTATGACCTTGATGACTATTTGATTTCATGCTTTCTTGCCGCTCATTGATCCTGTAAATCGGAAAAATAACCTAATACCATTTTTCTAGTTTTGGTCAGGCATGCCCAAACGAGAACCCTAGAGGATAGTTGAAACCTGGTACTGTGTGATGTCGTATTTTACGTGCTACTACTTCCTGTATTGGATCTTTTCTTATGCGTGTTTTTAGCTCTTAGCTATAGTTGAATTACAGATGAATAATAACCATTGTCAACCTCAAACTTTCGTAATAATGTTTTTGCTCCTCTTCGTTTAGTGAATCATTTGCATTACCCCTTGTCTTTGACTCTATTGGAGATAGAAAGACTTGTATTTTTGGATATAACTTTGGAAAAAAAATGACGTCGTCTCTGGTTGTATGTTGTTATCCGTACTGAACATATGGACTGTTTTTTTCAGGTGGTTTGGTTTGGATAAGTGATTGGAATTCTCTTCAGCATCCTGTTGCATCTGCATTTTTGGCCGTGGTCTATAGTGACTACATGCTTTCTTCTCGAACTGCAAGTGTATCTTGCAGTGGAAAATCCTACAAACCATCAGAAATCCGAAAATTTGCAATATCCCAGGTGCGTTTCTTGCCTTATAACTGGGCTCTATTCCATTCAATTCAAAACTAGAGCGATGTTGATGTCTAGACTTTAAATTGAGATATTTGGTTCACAGAGGACTGAAATTGGTCGCGCTTCTTTTCATTGTAAATGGTAGCCTTTCATTACTGGTCCTGCAAACAACCAGTGTTTTTTTCTACAATGTATAGACATTGCCATTTGCGCGAGCCCTTTAGGCATCGGGGAAATATTGGTGTAGCGGAATACAATTGATCTCTGATATTTCTGGTTATTACGGTTTTTCGCAGGCTGATTATATCCTAGGGAAGAATCCTATGAAACTAAGCTTTCTTGTTGGTTATGGAGATAAATATCCACAGTATGTGCACCATAGGGGTGCCTCAATTCCAATGGACGCAAAAACCGGTTGTGATGATGGATTTAAATGGCTAACTTCTACCAAACCCAACCCAAATATCGCAGTTGGAGCGCTTGTTGGAGGACCATTCTTGAACGAAACATTCATTGACTCCCGCAATAATTCAATGCAAACTGAACCAAGCACATACAACAGTGCCCTAGTTGTTGGTCTTCTATCCGGTTTAATCACCACATCTTCCGTCGTTCAATCTTTCACTTGAAGATTCAATCCATTCTTTCCATTATTATTCGTATTCAGAGGTGATCATTAGCGGACTCAGATTCGACAAGTGCCCGACCAAGACTCCTTTTGCTTAACCAACAGGCCGGGTTTGTCAAATCCTCTCCGCTCTATGTTGCGTATTTGTATTGTTAATATCTAGGTAGAAGGTAAAATTTGTCCCACATTATGAGCCTTTCTGTTGTCGTTGTAGCGGTAGGCGTTTGAAGCTTAGATTGTCAATGTAGCATTGTTTTGAAGAGTGTTGCTGTTTTAGACAATTAGTTCTATGCATTTGTTGCATTAATTGGGATACTGTATCTCTTGGCTTACGGTATCCCTTTATGATTATTTCGTCCTGTTTGATGTCCGCTCAAAATATGTATGTACCACGCGATTGAAACTTGAAAGCGAACCAAGTTCTGGAGAGTATCTATTTGTTTTTCATTTTCGATGTTAAAGCTGCAAAAACCTTAGCTTCCAAATTTAGGATGGATACGATTTATTTTGTTTTTCATTTTCTTTTCCATGCAAGTTCGCCCAGGTCGGAGCCGTGCCGTGCTTGGGCCACCCGTTGTACTGCTATATCCAAGAGTATTGGACTAATCTATAAAATGAATCAAATCGAAATATAGGGAATATCACTGTAAATAATACACTTTTACCCCCACTTTAATTATCTCCTATCAAAATCGGGTCGAAAATAAAACAGTTGGTACTTGGTTGAAGAGTCGAAAATAATGTCCTGTTCACGACCAATCAACAACTACCACGTGGGCTTGAAGAGTCGATAATTGAGACCTTCCCCAAGTTTTCTTTTATGGATACAGATATGGATATGGGTATGAAGTGGGAGTGTGTGCCGTCTTGGCTTAATGATTATATATATTAAATATTCACCCACGAAGTCATTTGTTTAAATTTCGATGTCCCTTAACATTTGCTCCATCCAAAATTAATTTACTACCGCTTGTATTTGTATTTATATAATTAATGTTTTGGGGATTACTACATTGGATTACAACTTTTTATGTCAGAATAATTTTGATTTCGGGGTTTCTATCCTAAGATGACATAATCGCAATTAATTAAAGCATGGGGTATGCATATACGATGATTTTATAACAGCAGTAATTACTCCGCACTCCACAGTATATACCAATGATGAATTAATGAGTTCGCTAAGAAGGGGAGTGTAAAAAGTTTGTTACTTAAAACTGTTGTATAAGTTAGTGAGTATGAAGCTCAAGTACTGACAAGAAAAAGCTCATGCTCAACTTAAGCTCGGGTTAAAATAAGTTTGTTGTTATATTATTTTATTTTTCCAGTTTGTAAATCTAATATAAAATATATATTTATAAGAGTACTCTATTTATAACAACAAATCAATTATAATTACTAAAATGATATATTAGTACATAATAACTAATTTGTATAATTTTAGAAATACACTCTATATATGTATTAAAGTATAGTGAAACAACCAATCTAAGGTATACTGAGCTTGGAAATTTGGCTAAGCTCGAGCAAAACTTTAATCAAACTGACAAACGTGTAAAAGGGAAATGTTGTGTTTGGAGTTGAATAGAAGGAGTATTTAATAATGATACATTAAATTAAATTCTTATAATCTTAATGACAAAAATAATAAAAGTAAAATCAATCAAACGACGCCTAACTCAATATTAATTTGACAGAAACCACTTGCTTTAAAATGATCAGACTCGGCTTAATCGTGACTTGAAATAGTACAACTTGAGTAAGGTTAACCGAAATACACGGCATGTAATATAGGCCTGTAAATGAACTGAGCCGGCTCGACAAGCCCTCGGTATCGGCTCGGTCAAAACGAGCTTGAACTCGAGCTCGAGCCGAGCCTGGCTAAATACGAGCCGAGCCCGAGCTCATCAAGGCTCGGCTCGGAAGCTCATTTATAATTTTTTTTGTATAATTTTTATACTTTACTATTAATTTTATTTTCAATTATGTGTTATTTGACCATTTATAAGTATATTATAATATATTACATTTTGGTATTTTATAATCTTATTTGTTATTAAAAAATATTTATATTTATTTACTTTAAAAAAAAAAAAAGACTAAATAATATAAAGACAAAACGAGCTCGAGCTCCAATTTTTTAGGCTCGACGAGCTTCGAGCCCGAGCCCGAGCTCGAGCTAAAAATTCCGGGCTGAGCCCGAGCCCACCTGAGTTCGAGCTCAGATCAGCTCGTTTACACCCCTAATGTAATACACAATTTGATGGATTGTACGAGATCTATACCAGTACACGGGTATTTGTTAATTTTATTTTAGTTTCACGTCAAACCGGTAAAATACTCTCAGACCCTCAGTTCTGAGTTCTCTTTCCTGCGCGAAACTCTCCCGCCACCGCCACCGCCACCGCTACCGCCACCGCCACCGCCGACGCCGTCGCCGCCGCCTTCTTCTTCCTATTCTATTGTAAGTATTTTTATCATTATTCTTTTTTATTTCTGGTTTAGAATTCCCCTGTGCATTAGCCTTGCGATCTGCGATTTTGTGTCTTATTTGTGATTTAAAATCTGAAATCGTGGAAAAGAAATTACCTCTATTTGCTAGGTTTCGATCTTAATTACATTGTGAAATAGTTAAATTCAATGTAAAATAATCCGCATACCCATTTGTATGAATTTTATTTGCTAGGTTTAGTAATGTGTCGTATGATGAGTTACCGGTGTGAGAATAAGCTAGGTGTTGTGTGGCTTGGTAAAATGATTTACAATTAGTGTTTTGTTTCGCGTTAGGAGAAGATTTTAATGGAAATTGGAGTTCCGGATAATTGTTTTGTTGTATGAATGAAAAAATGGGGACAAATAATCAAAATGGCTTCCTGTAGGAGGTATGTGATGCGGAAGGGAGGAACCATTAATCCGTTATCCTACGGGAGGAGGCGGGGTAACTGTTTCATGCTTAATAGGGTTGTTATTAGACCATCCCCAAGCAGAAGGTCGAGTTAATCGGGTCGCCAATATTTTTCCTCTTAATCACACCTTATTAACCTTGACCCACTTCACTCTCCCAAGCAGAAAGTCACCACTTTAGGTCACCATCCAATTTTTTGTTTATTTTGCTGTCCTCGTTATTTGTGTCCAAACAATTATAAGGCGACACCTACTAGGTCACCAAATTAACCTTCAATTGACATCTTCTACTTCAAGGTCACCAATTGACCTCCAATTAATTTCTTCTACTTCAAGGTCATGCTAATATGTTGCTTAATTATGGATTAGCATGACCCAACAAGGTCACGACCCTCTCCATGACCTTGCTTGGGCATGGTCTAAACTCTAAAGATGGTGCGCTCAACTGCTCAACAAGTGAAAGGTAAGTGCAAGTTTATTTGTGGGAAATTCAGAGGTGGCAAACGCCAAACGGGTCAATTGTATCAGTTTTGATTCGGGTTTTTTCGATGCACCTTTATTTTCGATTTCAATTCAATAAATCTAACCTGTTATTCGACGTCGACAAATTACTAAATAACGTCGACAATTTTTAATGACTTTTATAATTTGCCCCTATACTTCATTTTATTAAAAGTTTGGATATACGGAGTACTTCTAAAATTACTAAAAAAAAAACCGCTCACAAAACAACAACAAAACCTCTTTGCAAACTTTTGTATTTCCGTCACCACCGCTTCAACTCCGGCATTTTCGCCACCAAATTCCAGAAATCAACGACGCCAGTAATCTAAACTAGTTTAACTTTTTTAAAATTTTGTAATTAGTTAGTAGATGTAGGTGGTTTAGAATAGAATCGTTATTGCTAGAATGGATTAGCGATTATCGGTCCCTGCGCCCAAAACTAATCTAAGACAGAAATTTGTTTTCTTTTTATTTAGAAAAAAAAAATATGACGAAAAATGCATGGTTTGGACGAAGAATTTTTTTATCTGGATCTAGGTTCAAACAAAAAAAAATACGTCCAAACCTAGGTCCACATAAAAAAAACGGAAATTTCTCATAGAACCCTCGAACTTTGTCAGATTACATGTTGGTACCCTTCCTTTTAACTTTCTACATATGGTACCCATCACTTTGACTTTTTCCTTCCCAAAATGTCATTACTATGTTTGCCGTCATAACGCCGTGAGTGTTTGTTCATTTGGCGCCAACAACACAACCAACATACATCCTTTATTACATACTAAAAACCCTAAATTTCACTCTCATCATCCAAAACAAAAACCTATTCATCTTCCCAAACAAAATCTCTAATTTTCACCAAATTGTATGAAAATTACCCAGAACCTAACCCTAATCTTTCGTTACTTGCTTCCCACAATGGTCCATCACAAGCTATCTCCTCTTTCTTCCCTACAACCAACCTTCATCTGCGATTTTCGTCCTATAAAAGTGCAAAGGTAATACCTTTAACAACTATCTTTAATTTTCAATTAACTTCAAAAAAATTATTTCTTTAGATTCAATTAAGTTATATCAAGCAGTATTATGTGATTGCATGTTTGTATTTGTTAAATTATTTTACAAAATTAGAGTTTGAAATATTTTTTAGATTAATTTTCATCATTATGTGTAAATGATAGGATGGATCCTGGATTATGGTTGGAATTTACTTATGGGGATAAGAGGTTTGATTATCCAGTATATGATGTTGATTTACTGCAATTACTGGATTTAATTGATGTGCTTCAGAAAGTGAGTTTGAAGTAGAATGTGATGATACCATCAGTGCATGACTTGTTTTATAAAAATGGTAGGGGTCAGAAAATATATATAAGAGATGATAACAATTTGTTAAGCATGTTTGCTCATTTTGAAGGTGACAGTGTTATTAAGGTTTGGTTGGAGCACAAAAAAAATCCAATTAGTTGGTTTAGGTTGGCTATGGGATTGAAGAAGCTACAAAGAGAGGCAGAAAAGAAAAAACATAGGGAAGAAGAAGAGAGGGCTAGGTTGCAGAGAGAGGCAATTGAAGTGGAACCTTTGAGCATTGAAGTGCTTGTGGTGTATGTAGATACTAATGACACTGAATATGTTAGAATTTACACCTCTCAAGAAATTATTGAGTAACAATCTACTCCCAAATCTCCACCTCATCCTACTCCTAAATCTCCTCCACAACCCACTCCCCAATCTCGTCCACATTCTACAACTGAATCTCCTTCACAACCCACTCCCCAATCTGCTCCACATTCTACACCTGAATCTCTTCCATAACTCACTCCTCAATCTCCTCCACATTCTACACCTGAATCTTCTCTACATTCTACTCCTAAATCTCCTGCAGAACCTATAACACAAACAACTCAATCATCACAATGTCTCACTTCAGACATATTCCTTTCACAACCATCACAACCTGTTTCTAAGTCAATTCCACTTAGGGGTCAACAAACATCTGATAAGAAAATACCTAAAACCTATGCCAAGAGGAAAGGGGTATATTTTCCAATGACTAAACACGAGACCTCTAATAAGGTTGATGGTGTTGAAGACAGGCCTAGAAGGAAGAGAGTTAGGCCTCATTCTTCTATGGATATGGAGGATGACATGGGTAAGAGTCATGAGACTGATGAGGACTATGACTGCAGTGATGATGAGGAAAGTAGTGACAGTGATGACGTTGATACAGTTGGAGAGCAAGAGATTGAGGAGGTGGATGACACTATGGCTGTACATCCATTTGATGTTGGGATCAATGTTGGAGTTAGTGAAGAAGATGAAGAAGAAGCTGAGCAACATTTCAAAATATACAAGAATGGCAAGATGTATACACCAGTCAGATGGGGTGAGATTGTATTCAAGCCATGGTTAATGTTTATGTCTAAGGAAGAGTTCCTCTCTATGTTATCTGACTATTGTGTGCAAGAGGGCTTTAGTGTGATAGTTTTAAAATATGATAAGAAAAGATATACAGCAAAATGCAGTGGGAAGTTGTGTACTTAGAAGCTTCACAGCTCATGTTTGCCTGACTCTGTTACATGAGCTATTAAAACTATGACAGTTGTTCATAAAGAGTGCTTCAATTGGACAAGAAATCCTATGGCCACTATACCTCGGATGGCTAAGAAATTAGAGACTGAATTGAGAGCTCATCTTGAGATGCCAGTTAAGTCTATGACAGATTTGTTGATGAAGGGTTATGGCATTGATGTATGTCAAAGGATAATCTATAAAGTCAGAATTGTTGTGGCTGAAATAGTTTATGGGGGATTTGAGGAGAGTTAAAATAGCTTGGCGGCTTATAGAGAGGTGATCAAACAGACTAATCCAGGGAGTTGGGCTTTAATTACTTGGCACTATCCTCAAACAGGTGAAACTGTTCGTCAAGCTGGTCGTCCATTCCACTTCAAAGCAATGTTTATGAGTTTCCAAGCATGGATTCTTGGGTTTTTAAGAGGTTGTAGACCCATCATTGGTGTAGATGAATGCCATCTTAAGGGGAGGTATAAGGGGAATCTTTTATCTGCAATGACTTTAAATGGAAACAATAACCTTTGTTGTATTGCATATGCAATTGTGGGGAAGAAGAACACTGAATCCTGGTCTTATTTTTTCAGAAATCTAAAGCTAGCATTTTAGAGTATTGGATGTGCCAAATGGGATTGGACTTTTATAAGTGATAGGATGAAGGGAGTTGAGAGGGCACTTGAAAAAGAGTTTCCACTAGCCACCAAGGGGATTTATGCACATTATTTATATTCCAACTTCAAGTTAAAATGTGGAGGTCCAGCATTCCATGGTATGTTTTGGAGGGCAGCCAATGCAATCTCAAGTCATGCTTTCAACAAAGCAATTGAGTAGATAAATAATTTGTCCAAACCAGCTGCTGAATATTTGCTAAGTGTTAATGATCAATGGTCTAAGTTAGAGTTTGACCCAGAAATTGCGTGTGACCACAACACCTCCAAATTTGTGGAGTCATTCAATGCACTTATAAAATCACTAAGGGAGAAGCCAGTGATGACCCTGATGGAAGGCATAAGAACTGATTTCATGGCAAAGATGGCTGAAAGGATGGGAGTAGCTGATAGTTTGCAAATGAATGA
>JAOWBH010070626.1:0-14875 GCA_028566215.1 Silene coronaria | reverse complement strand
GCACTGTGTGATGGACCCGAACAAGGGACTTTAATGTTAATATTATATAGTTTTGGTTGAAGAATAAATTTAGTTAATATCGCAATATGGTGATTTTTCTTAAAATAAGCATGTCCCACTTATGATAGTAATTAGTATCAAACTAGATTTTGGAAGCTATTAAAAGGTAAATAAATCAAACTAGATTTTCAAAATATATAATATTCTATAATTATTTTGATTTGATTTAATTCACATATGTAATATATTTATATAATTATATAACTTCTTAAAATTATACGGCTAAATAGTAAAAGTAGTTATGTTAATAGTGAAAAAAATTGTAGTGACATTGAATATAATAATATGTTAGTACTCATTCATTGAATAGTCGAACTAACTATATTAGCAATTAGCAACGGGAGTAGTGAAAGTAATAGAATAGAAGTATAAACGGGAGTAGTGAAATTATCAATATTAATGCGACGATAGTGAAAGTAACAATAATTACGGCAGGAGTAGTGAAAGTAACATTACTAATAACGAGTGTAATAAAAGTAACCGTACTAACAACAAAAGAAAGCATATATGACCAATTAGCTAACTAATCGATTTAAGTACAATATTAATAGCGGGAATAGTAAATTTGTCTCATAATTTATTTCATCGTAATTTATTTAATTGAAAATAAATTTTAATGATAAATAAAAGTAGTCCGAGCGTAGCCGCACTAGCCGGGCACCAATACTAGTGGATAATTAAACCGAGATACACAAAGATCATAATTTGAAATCTTTGTAATTAAAAATCAAACATAATAGAAGCAAGTTGCATATAAGTGGATGTTATGGAGTATGATTTAGTAGTGTGCCCATTGCATGCATGAGCAAAACGAAAGCAAACATAATATTGTGGAGTAGGTATGCCATGTGTATTGGTGTAGCACTAAATCTCATTTGTGACGGAAGATATCCGTCACAAGCTTGTGACGGATACCGTTTTCTCTCACAAAATACCCATTTAAGGATGAGCGGGAAGCACATGGGGGGTGCCCCACTTTGTCCCCTCTCTCCTTTTTGTGAGAGGTCACAAGCTTGTGACGGGAATAACCCGTCGCAAGTAAGACTTGTTGGTGTATCGGTGTATTGGTGTAGTGCCCTTTGGCTGGCTTTGCGCGTATTCCATTTTAAACTAATAAAGAAGTTTCTTAATACAGAATCCTGAAGAAACAGGCATACTCTATTAAGAAACTTAACCTCTTTCATTCATTACATTCACCTAATAAACCAGTTCATAGTATATAGTGCAACTATATCTTACCAGTTGATCCCGGTCGATTTTAAGACGGTTTTATCCGTCTCAGCTGCAAAACAGATCAAGTACTATCTCATACAGGGTAACAGTTGTTTAATACGGTTCTCAATTCAAAGCTGAAATACTACTGAACTTGGATAATTAGATAACAAGTACAGATACATTCATTTCGCTGTTAAGCGACTCAAATACAATCCAACAGTCCTTTGGCCGAGAATTGAAATGCTCAGGTCTAGCCAAGTTCATGCGTTCATCTTTTTCCTATCATCACACTGCAAACTCTAAAGCGAAAAGATAAACTGACAAAGCAAAACATTCCAACACATACGCATAGTATCTCCGTCTTAAACATGAATTTGGGGGACAATAGATACAGCTTTACGTAGTTTAACTCGTAACATATTGAGCTGACAAGAAAACTGCATTACTTATTTACTTCTGTATGCACCACCAATAACTCAGGGTTTACCAAAAGGTAATACACAGTTTATTTTGCTACAAAATTGATAAGATTATCAGACAATAAATAGGAAGCAGCACGAGAATACAATCGACCAAACACTGTTCATCATTCTTCGGACCACACTGTGTACCAAGATGTGCAGCCTCCCTCCTCACAGACGGGAACCATTATGGTTTTACCTTCCCAACTGTTGCGACTTGCGGCCAACACATGACCTATCAATTATCATGTCCTGAATCACTGCAATGTGAGCTTCAGGCAACTAAAAAAAGGCTCAGTAAAAATAAACTAGCTGTCAATTAAGTGTTACTACCAGAAAGTCAGAAACAAGTTCAAGTAACTACAACTGTTTAGTCAACGGAACCAGGCATTCATGTTCATGTTCCGACTGAGAATGTGCTTCATTTCTTACAGTCCGTCCCATTGATCTCTATTGAACGTATATGAACTGCACCCGGGTGTCTTATCAACCCCACTTATTCTCATCATGTTCCACACTTGTTGAGCCTCATTCCACATTCCTGCCAGCCTAACATACATTCCTCTGCCTTCAGGATCAAATTCAAGCAGTTTCCGAGTTGCTCTTTGTTCCATTTCTATGTTTCCATGTATACGACAAGCAAAAAACAAAGTACCCCACACATCAGCACCAGGCTTCATGGGCATACTCATTATAAGCGCTTCTGCTTCTTCCAATTTGCCGGCCCTACCCAGTAGATAAACCATACAAGAATAGTGCCTAGGATTTGGGGTGAGATTGTATGTGGAGGTCATTTGGTCGAAATAATTACAACCCGCAATCCCCAGTCCTGCACGACAACAAGCAACTAGCACGCGAGTGAATGTGTCTTCATCTGGCTTGGGTCCAAAGTAGACCATATCAGAAAAGTGTGACAAAGCATCATATGCAGATCCGTGAAATGCTAGGGCTCCGATAATAGAATTCCAAAGCGCGGAATCTTCATAATCTCTCCCATCAAAAAGCTTCCTCGCCTCATCTAGCATGCCAACTTCAGCATATCCCTCAATCATTATGGTCCAAGACATCGAGGTTTTATTCTCCATGCTATAAAAAATGACTCTTGCTCCCTCAATATCCCCACATTTAATATACATGTCCATCAGCGCATTACAAAGCGGAATACAAAACTCCAATCCATACTCCCTAATCAACTGATGAAACTCCATCCCTAGATCCAAATCCTTGAGTTGTGCACACAATTCAATCATCCTAATCATCGTAACCTCATCAGGCTTATCACCACTCGCCCTCATTTCCTCAAAAAGTTTCATCGCCTCGCGAGCTTTCCCACAATGCACATACCCATCGATCAACGAAGTCCAAGTAACAAAATCCCTCACACAACTGCCATCAAACACCCGCCGCGCATCCTCCAGTTTCCCATTAGATACCAGCATATGCACAACCCCATTAAGCACAAATACATCACACTCAAAACCCAGTTTCAAGACATGCCCATAAACCATATACCCCATTAAACACAAACACAGCCGTGCACACGCATTAAACAACATAGGATAAGTATAATTATCGGGTCGACATAAGCCACTAACTAACATTTCCTTGTACAAAACAATAGCTTCAACAGGAATAAAACTCTCAGAGTACCCTCTAATCACATTATTCCAAGAAACCACCGAGGTCTTGTTCATCATGCTATTAAAAATGACTCTTGCAGCCTGAACATCCCCACATTTACTATACATATCCATCAGCGCATTACAAAGCGGGATAGTAAACACCAATCTATACTGCCAAATCAAATGATGAAACTCCACCCCCCGGTACCAATCCTTGAGTTGTGCACACGCTGCAACCATCCCAATCATCGTAACCTCATCCGGCTTAACACCATTAAACTTCATTCCCTCAAAAAGTTCCAACGCCTCGTAAACTCTCCCATAATGCACATACCCATTGATCAACGAATTCCAAGTAACCAAATCCCTCTCACACATTTCATCAAACACATGGCGTGCATCCTCCAATTTCCCACAAGAAGCCAACATATTCACAACCCCATTCTGCACATTTACATCACAATCAAAACCCAGTTTCAAAACATGCCCATAAATCATATACCCCATCAAACACGAACACAAACGCGAACACGCCTTAAACAAAACAGGATAAGTATAATCATCAGGTCGACACGAGCCGCTAACTAACATTTCCCTATACAAATCAATACCCTTAACAGGATTCAAACTCTCAGAATACCCTTTAATCACATAATTCCAAGAATCCACAATTGGGTAATGGAGAAATTTCAAAATTCTACGGCTATAACTAAGATCACCAGTATCTGAAAGTGCACAAATTAAACGACTCGAAGCGAACCCATCTAAGAACAACCCAGTTGTGATCATTTGAGATTGAATTTGGAACAATTGAGACATACAATTACATTTTTCAAGGAGATTAAGAACTGGGTTTTGTGTAACGAAGGTGTGTTCATATTCGTGTTCGTGTTCGTGTTCGTGTTCGTAAGGAGAAACAGAGAGTGTGTGGATGTAATTAAGGATTGTTAAAGATCGTAATTGTTTACAATTACGAGTTTTAATTATCTTGTTTATCATTAGATTAAGTGCAGATTGATGCTGTGTTTTTGTCACTGTAAAAATGGTGGGAAATGAAGAATTGTTCGGAGTATTTGAAAGTTTTTGTCACTATAAGGTAATGGGTAGGGTTCAATATAAGACCCGTATCTGTACCCGTATTTTCGTGATCGAAACCGTATATCTGATACGGTTTTGGAATTGTATCGGATATCTGGTTTTTTAAATATTTTTTTAATATTCTTATCTGATAAATTTTTTCCGTTTGACGAAACCCCTATATCCGGTTTATTATGTGTGATTAGACCTGGCAAAGCTGACCCGACCCGAGACCCGAAAATGACCCGAAATGTATCACTCGATAGTGACCCGATACACCCGAAGTAACCCGGCCCAAAACTGACCCGAACCAAAGTGACCCGATTTAAGTGACCCGAAATGACCCAAAATGACCCAAACGACCCGGATTGACCCGACCTAAAAATGACCCAACCCGATGTGGCCCGACCCAAAAATGACCCGACCCGAAGTGACCCGATAAGTTGTTGACCCGAAAACGACCCGAATGACCCATTTGCCAAGTGATTCTATGTTCTTTTTAGAAACTGATAAAATTATATGCGTAATAGGTTAAAAAATACGAGTACTTCGTATGTAATAAGACTTAATCACCATATATTTGGATATTTTGTAATTTTTATATGTTTTGTGATAGTCTATTTTAGAAAAAAAAAGTTAACCATATCAAAAAACCGTGTATTCGGTTTAAATTATGCAAATATGTTTCCGATACGTTTTGCATAAACCAAATCGGATATTTGAGTATTCGTATATGTTTCCGATATCGTATATAGTATCCGTGTGGTATATTGAGAAAAATGTGATACCATAATCAGTCTTTCCCGAGCAAAATCTTTCAGCATGACCTGTCAAAACATGACCTGTCAAAACATGACCCGACCCGTAAACCCGACAAGATTTTTAAGAGTCAAGGACACGTAAATCTTGACCCGCGACCCGAAATGACCCGTTATTTTAGGGTTGAAACTCGACCCGAACCGTTCGACCCGATAGGTCAATGATAAATTAAGAATATTATTAAAAATTAAAATATTAATATTTTTATATTATATTTGAAATAATAAATATAAAAAATATTTTTTTAATATTTTTATTAAAAAATTAATTTAAAAATCAATTTTATATCATGAAATAATAAAATAATGAATATAATAATATTTAAATTTAAAAAGTATGTTTTTCGGCTGAAAATGATAAAATAAAAGACGTTGTAAACTTTTCTCCGACCCGTATTCTAACCCTAACCCGACCCGAGACCCGTATGACCCGACCCGCATTTGACCCGGCCTGTATTTGACCCGACCCGTATGACCCGACCCATATTTGACCTGACCCGACCCATTTAACAGGTCTAGCTGTGATTGTCAAGCAACCGTGCGGCAGGAAGAAGAAAAGAAAAGATGTGTGCAGCAGATAAAGCACCAGATAATCAAACCAACTGGCCATGGATTAGCTTCATCCGAGTGAATGGAACATAAGTACAGTGAAATTACAAGGGATATGAATTCGAACTTGAGACCTATCATCCACAAGCGTCCTTGATTTCAACCACAGGGTCAAGATTCTATCGCTGAATTTCGTTAAAATGTAAGGTACAGTTCTGATCAAAACTCGCTGTACAGTAAGCGCTGATACCAGAAACACGTTCAAGCAACTCCGACTGTTAAGTCAAACAGAACAAGACAGTCATGTATTTGTTCTTGTATGACTGAGAATGTTTTCCATCTAGTATCGTGAATTCAGTTACAATCCCACTGATCTCTATCGAACATATTTGAACTACACCCTGATCCGGGTGTTCCAAACTTGTTGAGCCTCTTCCCACATTCCTGACGTAACATATCCTCCACTGACTTCAGGATCAAGTTCAAGCCATTTCCGGGCTGCTGTTTTTCCCATTTTCACGTTTCCATGCATACGACAAGCAGAATACAAAGCATGCCATACATTAGCGCTGGCGCGTCTGCTTCTTCCAATTTGCCAGCCCTACCCAGTAGATAAACCATACAAGAATAGTGCCTAGGATTTGGGGTGAGATTGTATGTGGAGGTCATTTGGACATTTGGTCGAAATAATTACAACCCTCGCTCACCAGTCCAGAATGACAACAAGCAACTAGCACGCTGATGAATGTGGTTTCATCTGGCTTGAGTCCGGAGCTGCGGAGCAGAGCATTTTTGTAAAGTGTGACAAAGCATCATATGCAAATCCGTTAAATGCTAGGACTCCGATAATAGAACTCTAAGTCGCGCAATCTTTATTATCCGTCTCATCAAAAAGCTTCCTCGACTCATCTAGCATGCCAACTTCAGCATATCCCTCAACCATTACTTCCATGACTGATGCGACTTGCGACCAACACCTGATCTATCATGTCCTGAATCCCTGCAAGGTGAGATTCAGGCAACTATATAAACGCTGTCAGTAAAAATAAACTAGCCGCCAATTAAGGGTTGATACCAGATAGTAAGAAACAAGTTCAAGTAACTACAACTGTTTAGACGCGGAATCTTTATTATCCATCTCAACAAAAAGCTTCCTCGCCTCATCTAGCATGCCAAGTTTAGCATATCCCAGAAAAAGTATGTTCCAACTCTTCCAAGACATCGAGGTTTTCTTCCTCATGCTGTCAAAAATTACTCTTGCCGCCTTAATATCCCCACATTTACTATACATGTCCGTCAGCGCATCAGAGAGTGGGACGGTAAAATCTAATCCATACACCAAAATCAACTGATGAAACACCACCCCTCGGCGCAAATCCTTGAGTTGTGCACATGATGCAACCATCCCACTCATCGTAGACTCATCTGGCTTAACACCAGTGGCCCTCATTTCCTCAAAAAGTTTCAATGCCTCGCTAGGCTTCCCGCAATGCAAATACCCATTGATCAATGAATTCCAAGTAACCAAATCCCTCACGAAACTGTCATCAAACACCCGACGTGCATCCTCAAATCTCCCGCAAGAAACCAACATATGAAAAAACCCATTATGCACAAATACATCACAGTCAGAACCCAATTTCACAACATGCCCAAAAACCATATAACCCGTCAAACCCAAACACAACTGCGCACACGCCTTAAATAACATAGGATAAGTATGATTATCAGGTCGACACAAGCCACTACCTACCATTTCCTTATACAAAACAATAGCTTTAACAGGAAACGAACTCTCAGAGTAACCTCTAATTACAACATTCCAAGAAGACACCGAGGTTTTCTTCCTCATGCTATCAAAAATAACTCTTGCCGCCTCAACATCCCCACATTTACTATACATGTTCATCAGCGCATCAGAGAGTTGATAGTAAAATCTAATCCATACACCAAAATCAACTGATGAAACACCACCCCTCGATCCAAATCCTTGAGTTGTGCACACAATGCAACCAACCCAATCATTGTAACCTCATTCGGCTTAACACCACTCGCCCTCATTTCCTTAAAAAGCTCCAACGCCTCGGAACCTTTCCCACAATACACATACCCATTGATCAATGAAGTCCACATAACCAAATCTCTCACACAACTTTCATCAAACACGCGTGCATCCTCCAATCTCCCACAAGAAACCAACATATGCATAAACCCGTTTTTCACAAACACGCTATTCTCAAAACCCAGTTTCAAAACATGACCATTAACCATATAACCCGTAAAACAACAACGCAACCGCGCACACGCCTTAAACAAAACAGGATAAGTAAACTTATTGGGTCGACACGAACCGATATCCAACATTTCCGTATACAAAACAATAGCATTAACAGGAATCAAACTCTCAGAGTAACCTCTGATCACATAATTCCAAGAAAACACAACCGGATTACGTAGAACTCTCAAAATTCTATGACTATACTTAGGATCACCAACATCAGAAAGTGCAGAAAATGCAATTAAACGACTCGAAGCGTCACTGTCTAGGAATAACCCAGTTGTGATCATTTGAGCTTGAATTTGGAGCAAGTGATACATACAAGTGCATTTTTCAAGGAGATTAAGAAGTGGGGTTGATGCAAAAAAGGAGTGTTGTTTGGGTTTGTAAGAAGAAAAAGAGCGTTGATGGATGCAATTAAGGATTGTTAATTTGCAATTACGAGTTTTAATTATGGTGTTTATCATTGGATTAAGTGCAGAATGATGCTTGTTAATGGTGAATTCTGGGGTTAAAAATGGAGGGAAGATGATATTTGAACAGAGCTTTTATTTATATCAAGATTTTCACGCCTCTTAGGGCTTACACCCTACTCCTGGCAAATAGTCATTCGGGTTAGGTTCGTGTCGGGTCACATCGGATCGGGTTATTTTCGGATCAACAACTTATCAGGTCACTTTCGGGTTGGGGCATTTTCAGGTTAGGTTCATGTCGGGTCACATCGGATCGGGTTATTTTCGGATTAACAACTTATCAGGTCACTTTCGGGTTGGGGCATTCTTTGGTCGGGGTCAATATGGATTATTTCGGGTCATGATTTTGACTTAATTAAGTCATTTCGAGTTAATCGGGTCATTTCGGGTCACTTATGTCAGGTCACTTTGGGTTAAGTCACTTTCGGATTGGGTCACTTCGCCTTTCGGATCACTTTGAGGTGACGCATTTTGGGTCTATCGGATCACTTTCGGGTGATACATTTCGGGTCAGCCTTATCGAGTCGGGTCAGCGTTGTCATGTCTACTATTGTGTACCGACATTTTTTATAAAATTTCCATTTTGCCCTTCTGTTTTTAGGATTATTTAATTTTAATATAAATAATTCGAAATGTAGGTTGTCTTTTCAGAATAACGCAAAATATTATTTTAACTCAAAATACTCGGCTTGTATTCCAAGCAAATGGAAGAGTTGGTTCTAACTTCGTATTCAAAGCAAATAATCAGAGTTCAAATCCTACTATAGGTATTTTGGTTTTGGCTTGCTTGAGTCGAGCTCAACTCGAGCCACGAGCCGAGATCGAGCAGCCCTTCATCTCGGCTCGTTATCACCCATCGTTAATGACAATGAGAATAATATTAATACCACCCCACTGGGAAACCGACACACCTGATCCAACAAACCCGTACCACTCCTCGTTTTCCGACCATCGACAATCGCCCAAACCACCACGCGATCCTGCCATACAAAAATCGACAACACAATAAGCACCATACTCCACTACCATACAAAAATCAATCCCTCAAAAACAGCCCACGATGATGCACCAATTCAATCGCTAGTGAAGTCGGAGATGAGCCCAGGTCGTGGTTCAGTGATCGTTGGCAGAGGAGTATAAGACAGTGACCAAGTAAAAAGTGACCACTGTGTAGAAAAAGGTGAACATCTATTTATCACAAAGTGGTCCCCATTTGTACGTCGCTCCATACAACGGTCACACACAATAAAAACTGAAGATGAAAATTGCATCCAAGTGAACCTCTACACTTCACAATACAAAAACATCCAATTTCACCTTATTGCAACACAACCCAAACCAAAAAAAAAAAGACGGACTTTAGTTCCGTTAATACTGGAAACAAAAAGTCGGAAAAAAAACTGCCAAAACTGCCACCGAAGTAGTTTTTTTCCGGGAAATATGTCCTGTGTATGTCAAAGCTCAAAGAATAATTACTCTATTCAAAAAGACTACTAGGATTACCTGAGCTTTGGTTGCATAATTTCATTGTTCTACCTTGTCTGTAAAGATGTGTTTAGACCACTGTGCAATTCCATCATCTGTTTCTTGGCAGTTCATGATCAAATGTCTCTTCAGAATTCAGATGCACCCCTACCTGTGACAATGGCAACTATTGTAGGTTGAAGAAGCTCGAGAAACTCAAAGTTTAAGCTAGTACAATGCAGGATATCACCAATGACACTCGTTTCCTATGACGAAAAGAAACTAGGCAAATACGTAGTGTAAGGCCAGCTTATCTCATCTTTACAGACGAATGTAAAAGTCACCAGCTTTAGGTACGCCTCAACAGAGTAATGTGTTATTCTGCATTTTCGCTTGTAAGGGCCTCACAAATTCCATTGCTCTACCTTGGTCTGGTTAATGTCTACTGCTCCTAAACTGCTCATAAAGCCAAAACTACTTTGTTGTTGTCACGAAAGTAATGGGTTATTCCACTGTATGGGTTTCACTACTGAGATAAGAGCTAGCCGAGGAATCAAGTAAACCCAAGTCGAACAGCACCTGAAGAGCAGGGCAGCGGAGAGGGAGACAATGAGAAGCTCGTCGTGTAATACAAACTTTTATGAGAAAAATATAGAAACATTCAAGGCCCATCGCCCCTAGTCAGTTTTAAAACCACATCACAATACCAGAAGCTCGCACAATTTAGCAGGGCCATTTGCTTTATATCATCATGTTCCAAAGCCGAAGAAAAAAAAGCATTCTTTGAAAGATTAGAAAAAGGAACCTTTGTACGAGGAAGCAAAACATGCTTGGGGACAGGCAACCCTTTAGAGATAGCATACTGTTGAGAATCTAACAGCTTTGGTTGATTGAAGCGAGTTCCTTTAATGGAAAGAGGAAAATCCTTGAAGTTCACAAAACCCAACTGTGTACAAGATATACCCATTAAAAGATTATTGTGCATATAGGATCAACAAGAAAACATAACTGTGCATACTAATGACTACCTTTATGTGACCCAAAAAAGAGAAGATGAGTACCTTTAGAGCGTGTTCATCTTTGGCCCGTCTTCTTTTGACAAAGATTTACTCGGAAAAACAAATCAACCAACCTATAACCAGCAGAATTTCACTGAGTGATTAATCTATACCTACAACAAGCAAGCCACGGACAAGCTAAGAGTATGTGATTTGAATGCTACCAGCCTACACTCACCGGAAGATATTTTAAGACATCCTTAATTATAGCAGTAGTGTAACATAGGCAACCCGTTCTCTGATTCAAACAATTGTTTAAGTTGTCAGTGATTCAAAGACCACAATGAAGCAGGAAACTGGAGATTGATGAAATTTGACAGGTTTTATCGTAATGTTATCAAAGTCGCATAAAAGAGAAGTTTCACTGATAAGAACTACAATTTAACAACTACTGCGTTATAGAAAAGAAAATGAGTTCTAAAATTGAAAGAGAACCTGAGCTAAGAACCATCAAATGAGCCGATCAATGTCACTTCTATGGTTTGAGATAAGGACGCATTCTGTACCTGACATGATGCAATGAATTACACAAATCCATTACATTGGTGGGTACAAAATACTTCAGTTAAGTTCTAATAATGACATCAATCTACAGGGCACCGCTGCTAAAAAAAAACAATTTTAACATAAAGGCGACCGATTCATCCAAAAGAAGACAGAATGGAAATATGTCCTTGGAGTTGTTCCTTACCCATCAAATGAAATGTCTCAGTATCAATATGTAGCTCAATCTGCAAAATCCCAAATTACAAATAAATGAAATAAGAAAAAGTAAAATGCCGTCTCTTCAAATAAACTACATCTCATTCAAAATTAAACTACCTTGCATAGAGAGCAAGAAAGAAGGGATGAGACAACGCTTAAAGTAACAGAGAACAATGGTGATTGATTTCACACCTTCACGCCTGCCCACCAATCACTCCAGCTGTTTAGTTAGCAGAAGAACACATTCATGTATTTGTTCTGACTGAGGATGTGTTTCATCTCTTACTGTGAATTCACTTACAGTCCCATTAATCTCTATTGAACTACACCCTTGTGTCTTATCAACCCCTCTTTGTTTCATCATTTTCCTCACTTTCCGAGCTTCATCCCACATTCCTGCGTCCCCGTACATACTAGCCAGCATAACATATATTCCACCGTCTTCAGGATCAAGTTCAAGCAGTTTCCGGGCTGCTTTTTCTCCCATTTTCACGTTTCCATGCATACGACAAGCAAAAAATAAAGCACCCCATACAATAACGCCTGGTTCCATAGGCATACTTCTTATAAGCGCTTCTGCTTCTTCCAATTTGCCAGCCCTACCCAGTAGATCAACCATACTAGAATAGTGCTTAGTTTTTGGGGTGAGATTGTATGTGGAGGTCATTTGATCAAAATAATTACGACCCTCATTGACCAATCCTCCGTGACAACAAGCAGCTAGCACGCCAAGGAATGTGATTTCATCAGGCTTGAGTCCAGACTCAATCATTTTGTCAAAGTGTGATAAAGCGTCATTTGCAAATCCGTGAAATGCTAGGCCTCCGATAATAGAAGTCCAAGTCAGGGAATTCTTCACCGGGAGCTCCTGAAACACGCTGAGTGCCATCTCTATATTGCCACATTTGGCATACATATCAACCAAAGCAGTGCCTAGTGAAACATTGAGAGGTAACATCGTATTGTTGATGTACCCATGTATCCAAATGCCAGCATCAAGCGCTCCTAGCTGTGAGCAAGCCGTTAGGCAATGAAACATGGTCACCTTATCAGGCATAATATTTGCTTCCAACATATTGTTAAACAAAATCAAAGCCTCCTTACTACGCATGGCTTGAACATACGCTCCAATCATGGCATTCCATGGCACCGTATCTTTATTATCCATCTCATCAAAAAGCTTCCTTGCCTCATCTAGCATGCCAGCTTTAGCATATCCCAAAACCAAAGTGGTCCAAGAGACCGAGGTTTTCTTCCTCATGCTATCAAAAATGACTTTTGCTGCTTTAACAACCCCACATTTACTATACATATCCATCAGCGCATTACAGAGCGGGACAGTGAAATCTAATCCATACTCCCCAACCAACTGATGAAACTCCACCCCTCGGTCCAAATCCATGAGTTGTGCGCACGATGCAACCATCCCAACCATCGTAACCTCATCCGGCTTAACACCATTGAACTTCATTTCCTCAAAAAGCTTCAACGCCTCAGAAGCTTTCCCAGAATGCACATACCCATTAACTAAAGAATTCCAAGTAACCAAATCCCTCACACAACTTTCATCAAACACCCGGCGCGCATCCTCCAATCTCCCACAAGATACCATCATATGCACAACCCCATTATGCACAAATAAATCACACTCAAAACCCAATTTCAAAACATGCCCAAACACCATATACCCCATCAAACATGAACACAAACGCGCACACGCCTTAAACAACATAGGATAAGTATAATTATCAGGCCGACACGAGTCACTAACTAACATTTCCCTATACAAAACTATTCCTTTAACAGGATTCAAACTCTCAGAGTACCCTCTAATAGCAACATTCCAAGAAAACACATTAGGGTTTTGAACAACCCTCAAAATTCTATCACAATAACTAAGATCACCAGCATCAGAAACTGCACAAAATGCAATTAAACGACTCGAAGCGAACCCATCTAAGAACATCCCAGTTATGATCATTTGGGCTTGAATTTGGTACAATTGAGACATACAATTGCATTTTTCAAGGAGATTAAGAAGTGGGTTTGATTTAACAAAGGTATGTTTGGTATTCCAATTATTGGGTTTGGATTTGTATCGCGAAAGAGAGTATGTGTGGATGTAATTACAGATTGAAATTGACAGTAATTTGGATTTACCAGTGTTAATTATGTTGTTTATCATCAGATTAAGTGTAGTTTGTTACAATAAGTCTTGTTTGTGACCGTCACAGGTTAAGACGTCTCACAACCTTTTCTCGTTTTCGACATTACTTAAATCGGTTGTGAGTGTCGTCGTAATTTAAGATGATCAGAAGTATGATGTTGCTAGGAAAAGAGAATTAAGGGGGGGAAAAGGAGGAGACCTGGATGATGGGAGATGAGTGAGAGTTGTGCAGATTTGTTCAAGTTGTTATTAATGGCGGAATTTGGCATCCACAGTCCACATTTTACTCTCTCAGTTTTTCCATTGATGATGATTTTGTTTCAAATTAGCCGTTTTGGGCTATTTGATAGAATATCATTTTGGATTCGAATCATTTTCGGTTTTCTAGTCAAATTTGGGTTGGATACTTGTACTTAGACGGACCTGTCAAATGGGTCGGGTAGGTCAGGTCCCGGGTCGGGTCATACGAGTTGCGGGTCAGGTTAGGATCAGAATACGAGTTGGATAATTGCTTCTAACGCCTATTTTTTCCTATTTTTTAAATTAAAAAAATATTATTTTTAAAACTAAAATATGTTTAAAATTAAATATTTAATATTTTAATCACATTTAGCGTATACAATGTTGTTAAAATCGCGATCCGGATCGTAGAATCGTACGATCCTACGATCCAAAAATGGGTAAACGATCCAAATCGTTCATAGAATCGGCATGCGGTAGAATCGTGGTAGAATCGGTCAGAATCGGATAGAATCGTAGAATCGTTCAGAATCGTAGTAGAATCGCATAGAATCGTACGATTCTATGTTTTGTCTTTAATAAAGGTTTTTTCTTGTAATGGGCTAGTGGGTCACATGTCCTTACAACTTTCTAAGGCCTATTATACTCTTAATTCCCTTTCATTCATTGATCCACGTGCCCACTTAGT
>JAOWBH010070515.1:0-14877 GCA_028566215.1 Silene coronaria | reverse complement strand
TCTTGGGTGCAACTAAGAGGAGGTGTTCTACCTTGAACACTTGAAGATTTGGAGGATCATCCTAATGTTAATAAGCTTAAGATCTAAGTTAGAAATGAGTCCTAACTTGGTGGCCAAATTTTCGGTCCATGCCAATGTAAGAAAAATTGGTTTTCTTCTTATTTTTGATTAATATCTTCATGCATGCAACTAGATCTAGCATCATTAAATTAATAAGTTAATTAGTTCACTATTAGATGAGTCTAATAGGGGTTAAAGTATCTAACAAAAAACCTATTGTCAAACACGTAGAAGTAATATTGCCAGTGGATGGAAATCATGGACGATGACAAAAACAATGTCAAACACATACAAAACTTAGTTTTCAGTAATTTGGCACAAAAATATCGTAATAACGTTAATGAATTGATTTGATACAATTACATAGGAACTTGAACTATTAACATTGCGTCGATTTACTTTGCTCCTGCTACTCTCTAACTCAGGTCGAGTGCGGAGGCTGCATCATTGGTGGGGGTGAGGGGTTTATGCTGGTGAGAGCGGTGGTCAGGTTTGTGCACCAGTGGGGTTGTGGGGTCCCTCTGGTGCTAGAGGTGGTTATTGGCATGAGTTATCGACGGCGCGTAGGTGGCGGGGACGAGACTAATTGTATAAGACTATAGAGGAATCAATGAACTTTGCTATTAGGGCCAAAAAAAATAAAACGGGAAACATTTTCACAAAATATTAGAGTATCTTAGGAATTAATATCTTAAAACAATCTGAATAATTATGGTATACAATAATTTAGAAAAAGCTTCAAAATTTTAAATTTTATATTTTGAATTTTGGCTCTCAAATTTTGATAAAATCAAAATTAAAAATATTCTATCTCATATTCTACAATCGCCACATGTCATAACGTTACTCGAAGTGTGTAGCTGAGTGTAACCGTAGACTTTTGTTGACAATCATGCATGAGTGAGAAAGTAGAGAGATATTTTTCTCTCAAATCATGAAAAAAAACCAAAGTTTAGAATACAGTAATCAAAGTTTCACTTTGCTCCCTCTCAAGCTTAACCATCTTTAGCCCCTTTCTCTCTATCATATGAAAATTATAAAATTGTTTATAATGCTACAAAAATCTTCTCTTGCTTAAAACATTCCTTTGATTAATATCTCTATTAATCGTTCTAGATCTTACATATTTTTTTTTCTTTCGAGGAGATTATTGTTGAGGACTTTAGCTTTGTTTTTTCGAACACTACTTTTGGTAGTTCGCCATAGATTTGAGAGTTTTTTTCCTCAGCTAAAAGTTGAACCTTCCATTGAATTTGTTACTGCTGTCTTTTCCAGCAATAATGTCAATTTTTACCTTCCTTTATCAGCTCTTTCCTTGCTCGCGGTGGGTTTTAGGAATTGCGAGATCTCGTTGTAACACCCCCATTTGCCAGGGAGCCTTTAGCAAGAACTTCCCAAGCAAACACAGGTGCTACCATCTCAGTTGAATGAGGTAGTACATATCAAACGAGATCATAATGAAACATTTATTAAAACAGAGAAGGTTTAATCGGTTACAACAAAACCAAAACTCTGAAATACAAAATCTGAAATGTCAAATGAAACTAAAACATCTCTAAACTAGTACTTAGCGGAAGCTAATGTATCACAAGCCAGGTGAACCCCCATCCACGCCCGCAACTAAGCTCAAATATGATCACCTACTAAAGACATTGCTCACCATTCGCTGGCAATATCGAATGGATCACAGCAAAACATAACAAAGGAAAACAACACAAGAACAAGATCAGTATAGTACTCCAACAAATCAATATCACAACAACGAAACACAATACAAGTCAATCCATCTCAACCATCACCAAACTCCGGGAACCAATAACTAGATTACCCATTGCAACAGGTATTCCGCCCCTGCCGGTGGGAGACCGCAGCCTAACCACCAAAATTTCTGCTCATCGCAATGAGCGAACCCAAATCATTAATGTGCACATCCCTCTTGTGACGCGAGCCACAGAGGGTGATACATGATGGTGCAGATCGTCTCCCGACAATGGCTTCACAATAACAACCTCAACAACATCATCATCATCATCATCAATCACTAGTAGAAAAAACACCTATTGCGTCAATTGAATTACGTCGGTTTTAAAGAACACGATGCAAAAAGTACTCATTTTTGGCGGGAATGCAATTTTCGCCTTTTAGTTAAGCTTTTTGCGTCAATTCTTTCAAGAAACCGATGTAATTGCTGCGTCGGTTATGAGCAAAACTGACGTATATAATAAAATACATCCGTTTGGTTATGCAACCGACGTATTTGATATTAGATTTTTGCATCAATTATTCTGGAAACTGATGCAAATGATATTGATTAAAAAAAAAAAAAAGAGTTTGGAACTCAAAGACCAATTCACAGTTTCACACAATAAAGCACAAAAGCAAGATGCAACTATTCATCTCCCAAACTCTCACCACCAAAACCCTACTGTTGCTCGATAGTTCAACCAACACCGCCGTCACAGTGCCTCACTGCTCATGTCACACCACCACTATCATGTCTCCCTTCGGGCTCATACAACAAGGCAGTGTTGCCTCCTTCTGCAGTCGCTCAAGTCGTCGCCCTCCTTCAAGCCCGAATAATAATCAAGTATGTTTATTGTTGTTTTTTATTTGAATGTAAATATATTTGTGTGTGTATCAATTTAATTTGTTGTTAGTTGTTCGGCTTTATCGTATTTATGAATCGTTTTATCATCTTGAATCACCTTGTAGTTATAATCTAAGGCATAGTAGCTGGGTGTTTAGAGCATAGTAACATCTATAATGGAACGGAGTGTGTAAAATCGGGCTGTGAAGTTACTGTTTCGTTTTTGTTCATACGATTTTACATTAGAGAACTATATTTCGGCTTACATTGTAATATGTTGTATGCATATAGTTCATTATTTGGATGGGTTCTTCGTTGTTTCAGAATAGTAATTTATTATGTATAGTTAAGCACTCTCGTCATCGTTGACCACCATTAACATTGTATAAAATAGCAAGGTTTCAGATTTATGTAATTCTGTGAATTGGTCTTTGAGTTATTATTGTTCGATTGTCAAATAGACACTTCTGCATTTGTGTTTTAGACATAGCAGCTGCATCTTGCTTCATACACACAGGTAAATGTTAGAACGTCTTCTTGTCAATTTCAATGCAAGTTTTAGTTGGTCTGATGTTACGTCCTTCTGCAGGTTATCTACAGTAACAACAGCTGATAGAATCTTCGTGATGGATGGTGGAAAGATTGTTGAGGTCTATCTTACTCTCTTAGAAATATAGTACACAGCTTAGCTGCCTAGTCAGCCTAGAGGACAAATAAAATTTGAATAGCATTGTTTTCACCTTGGTGTCTCAATGTTTTAAGCTTTTAGCTAATTAGCTAATTCATGACTTTAACTATGGTGAACTGATAACTGAGTTATTTCCAGTTCGATGACCAAAGGGGTATTATCTATAAAATTGTCTTAATAACAAATACGAAGTACATCATAGCTAATTCACATATTTTGTTGGAACACATTAATTTTAATGAAATTTGATCAACAAAACATTACGTCTTAAACTGAAGAATACCTCAAAGTCTCAAATATCATATCACCTAACTGGAATCAGTGAAATTTGAAACCGGTTGAGTCAGCAGATTTAAGTTTACTGATTTCAAATTGAGCCCCAAACTTGGAGAAATATAGCAATGCGTTAATTGTTTCAATCACCCATTTTCCGTAGTGTATTTTTTAAAATGTAATTATATCTACCTGTTTAAATAGATGTGGTATCGTTTTGGTTGTGTAAAATCATTTCTTGCAGACGGGCAGCCATAAAGAGCTTCTTCAAAAACAGGGTCTCTATGCACGCCTTGAGAGATTGCAAGGAACTGTCTGATAGAGTGGTATCTGTACTGATAAAATGACATGTTGAGTGAGTGTGGAATCAGGCCATGTCATCTGTTCTGTCACCCCTTGTGCTCAGATGGTCTGACCTCCCAATCTGGCTCGGCCGAAGCTGATCCAAGGGCCTGCGTCTTGTTATGCAATGAGCCATTCCAGCCCAAATTATCATCGTTCTTGAACTGCTGTCTTGTCAGGGTCGTCTTCTGCTGCATTAGTCTGGTGGCTTTGTTTGTATTAGCAGTCATTTTGTTGAAGAAAAGAAAACGTCTCTTACTCATTAAGCAATCCATCCTTAACATTTTATCATCGATAAACTAGCTTATAGACCATGCATTCAATCACTAATTGATTTTAAGATTGAGTTTTCCATGTGTATAATGGAGTATAGTTCCACATTTGGTAGAACTAAAAGTTAGACCTCAATGTTTCGGTTTGTCGTATTGATATGATATGCCAGATTGATCCTACACTAGACATTCATACATCTTCGATTCTACACCTGCATGAATGTATGTGCTCTCTTAAGCCATCTATCGAATTAAAAACTGCGATATGAACTTATTATGGTTGTACGATGAAGTTTTGTTATTGTTGCAGGGTATTGTTCGCTATCTTCTTGCTTATTTAATTACTGGAGCAGATTGGGCTGCCAGGTGATTATGTGTTCTTCTATATCAGAAATTTTAATATAACGTTGGATTGCTGTTGAATTGGTGTACTACATTGGTTTTGACAGTCACATTTGAAGGGAATAGGGAAAGGAGCGGAGAGAAAGGATGCGGCACGACAGGTTGTCAGAAAGGAGAACAAATCTTCAGTTGATTGGGAGGCTGATCTCAACTACCAGATGCAACTTTGGCGCCAGAATCCCTCTTGGGTTGACCAACCTCCCGTAATAGATGTAAGAATCAATTAAGTTTTGAGACTAGTTTCTCGTGTTTTGGTGTTTTCCAGGGATGCTAAATTCTGAATTTTGATTTACGGATTTGTATCCAATGATCAATGAGGCATGAAATTCAGAGATGATTTTAAGTCTCAAACCCTAAGTGTGCTTGGATTGAGTGATTTGGAGGGAAAAGAAAGGAAGGGAGAGTAGGGGATTTAAAATCCATTGTTTGGATAGCAAATGGGGGTGAAGGGAAATGGAGGGGGAAAGATTTGGAGGGATCCAATATCCCTCCTCCAAACCTAATCAAAATCTCTCCACAATAGGCAAGATTTGGAGGGAAATTGTATTCAAACACCCACAACCCATTCCCCCTCCCCTCCCTTTCCCTCCACTTTTGCTATCCAAACACACCTAAAAGACCTAACTTACTCCTTTGATTTGGATGGAGAGATTTGGAGGAAAAGGGATCGATGCAATTTCCGACGTTTTGATTGTAAACATCCTTGCTCCATCCCCCTATGAGCTAAATCAAAATCTTTCAAACACGAGAAAGTAAACATCCTTGCTCCATCCCCCTCCCTTTCCTTGCTTATTTGTGTCATGTCCAAAGAATGCTCTATAGTTTATTGATATGTTACACTTGACAATTCAAATAAGCCTGTGTTCTGGTGTCCAACGCTCACTACTTCGGCACAAGTATGATATTTACGCAATTCTTTTTATGCCAAAAGTATAGTGTTTTACATAAAATAGCATCACTTGGACACATTTCATATGATATTTCTAGTTGTGTCTGAGTAACATATACTTTGTTGCACTTTAGCTTGTTTTAGTTCGGTTTTGCCATTTTTATGTTTCGTATACATTGGTTTGCAATGTTATTAAGGGAAAACAAATGAGAGATGTAAATGAACTATTGATGTTTAGACATCATGAGCTTAACTAATGTCATCACTTCAAATCTGGAATCACAACCAACACTTGTTCCAGAGGGAATCTTGCTGAACTACTGTCTGTTTTGACGTCATCAGAAATCCTATTCTCTTGTTTTCTGCAAGTTTGTAATACATCCAGTGCTTTTTCAAGCTTAGGAAGTAATATTATGCACTGGTTCTGTTCTTCATTAGGGAGGGAGGATTGATGGTATGACCTGAAAAAAATACTAATGATTACCATCATCCAGGGGAACCTAACATAATAATGCTGATTTCCAGTAATTGTCAATAATTTTGTAGCAAAATAGTGTTGATTGTATGAGCTGGCTCGCGTACACCTGTTAGTCCGAATTGTTAGGTCAAGCCTGTAACCTCAATGAATTGGCTGCGTTTCTGCAGGTTACAGTACCCAAAGGATCGCTTTGCAATCTGTATGCAAAAATTGACGTTGGGTTGCCACCAGATGCCATATACAACATTGTCACTGACCCTGAGAATAAGAGGGTCTTCAAAAACATCAAGGTGGGTTGTACGACTTCTACCTATCAAAATGCATGTTACAACTTACAATAGCTTTTGTGAGATGTCATTCATCGTAAGGGCAATAGTAAGATTTATTAAACATACGAATTTTGATTTTCTGGATAGCTAACAAACACAGTTTACTATTAAGCCTTATACTCCTCCGATCCAACCCAAAGGTAAAATCTACTTTTGGGTGGTCTTCTAGGCCTCACTTTGACCGGTTTTTCTTTATATAAACACAACTTTTTTTGACAATTTTTTTATTTTACGAAGGACATTTTCGTAACAAATCTAAATATGTTAGTTTCAATATTCAAAGTCTAATACTTTATTATATTTACGGTCAAAGCTTTCGAAAGTTGACCTCCAAAAAGTAGATGTTCCCTTTGGGTTGGATCGGAGGGAGTATTACAACATCTTAAACATGTGAACTTTGGTCTCCTGGATTTACACTGTCGAATCTGAAAACACAAAGGATCAACCTTATTACATTTCTTGTAAATTATTTCTGTAGTTGAATAGTGATCTACGCATTTTTGAGAGTACCTTGATAGACACCTTTGATGAATTTTGTTTCTATGCCAGGATGTCATATCAAGGAAGGTATTGGTTGATGAGGGTTCTAGACAGGTCGTTGAGTTGGAACAAGCAGCTATATGGAAGTTTCTTTGGTGGTCAGGAACAATTTCTGTTCATGTATTAGTAGATCAAAACCGAGAGGATCACTCAGTAAGTTGAAAAACTTGGTATTTAATCCTGTAAGCCCATATGATGTTTCTTAGCTGACAAATAACTCATAATCTAACCCTTCTCTTCCCTTAGATGAGATTCAAGCAAGTAAATACTGGATTTATGAAAAAGTTTGAAGGGTGTTGGAGAGTAGAGCCCATATTCGTTGATGAGAAGATTTGCTATCCTTTTCGACCCAAAACTGTGTCCGATTATCAGTCATGCACAGGCGGCAGAGGGAGAATCGGATCACGGGTTAGTTTAGAGCAACTTCTTGAGCCGGCTATGATCCCGCCCCCTCCGATTTCATGGTACCTCATAGGGATCACCTCAAAGACGACAGAAACGCTGATAAACTATATGATTGAAGAAGTTGCAAGGATCAAGGGTTTCTCTGAAGCAATGGATGGAAGTAAAGAGCTGAAATCATTTGAAGAAGCATCCAGTAGTATAAGTGCTGATCAAATACGAGATATTAAAAAGCGATGGGCCTTGCATAGGAGAAATGCTTTGCAGTTTCGGAAGAAATAGCTGGTGTGTATATGTGTTGTAGATTGTGTATTATAACCTGTTTTGTAATTATAAACCCAGAAATCTTGTGAGAGAATTGCTGCTGATTTTAACTCGAAAATTCAGTGGAATATACGGAGAAAATTACCAAGGACTTGCTAGCAATGAAAGTAACTACTTTTTCTGTTTTTGTATGACGTTTGTTTGTTTTTGATACAAGCCTTTGACTTTAATATTTACAAAAAGTATTTGTTTAAAAATCATAAAAATGTTACCATTAAATTTCTTATGAAAAGCTCTTTTATACGAGTATATAGAAGTGATGTATCGAAATGTGAGAAAATCATAGTAAAAAAAAATAGAGGCAGTACTAGTAGTCCATTTACATTGATAATAGAGCTCAAAATAAGAGGCAAGTAGAGAAAGTTGGTGGTGAATCTGGTGATAGTTGAGGTGAAGGAGAATTATGCACATGTAAGTTTGTGGACTACCAATTTAGACTTTCGTTACTTTCTCTCCATTCTCTCTCTAATATACCCTTATTCAGTAGTTATTCTAATATATCTTCTCTCTTCATTCATTTAAACATTACTTTTATAAAATAATTACAATCACTAGATCATTTCAAGATTTAATCTGCACCGTTTAAAAGTAATGGGAGTCTATTTCTTTTCAAGTGATGAAGAGAATTCAGACCGGTGGACTACCTTACCAGCATCTTCATGCTTCAGAAGTTCACAATACTTAACTTATACTCCTTTAGTTATATAGTTACAATGAATATATACTAAAGTAGTTTTTATACCCGTGAAAATTACGGGTTCGTTTAAGTCTAACTGTATAAACTCACTACTCATATATCTAGTCTTATTAATCTGTGATATGTTGATATCTTTATTGTCTTATGTTACAACACTGAAATGTAAAAACGTGTACTTATATTTTGGTGAAAACTAAAATAACATATTGATATTCAATTTCACATGAGTTAAGATATTAGATGGGTAAATACATGTAATAACGTATCACTATAACCACGAATTACTTATTTTAATAATGAGAGGTGTATGCAAAATTAACCATGTTAAGATGGGTTCGGGATGGGGTATTTTTTTTTTTAAAAAAAAACTATATGTAATGCTCGATGTATTTGATATCTGATATTTCTTTCCATTTATTTTTCCACCTCAATAATTTTTTTTTTTTTTTTTTTTTTATTACTCTTGGTTGTTTCTCACTTGTCGTACCACGCGTAGTACATTTTACTTATATTATTGAATAACGTGACATTATAAAAGTTTTCATGAAACATTCTATATAATCCATGTAGTACGATATTAATTTTGCTACGCTATTAAAATATTTAAAGATGTTATAAAAAATAATAATAAAGACCTTGTTTTTTAAATTTTTCTTTATGTATCCAATTAATTCAAATTGAGAGGTATATAGCAAATAATGGGATAACATTTATAAATAACGCAAAAATTAGAGTGGTGTAATGTTATTTGTCGTATTGCTTATTCTAACAAATAAAACCCTAAAATTATATTTAAAATTTAGTATTTGATTTGATATTTAATTATTGTTTTGTTTTGTTTTGTTTTGTTTACTTTATTTTTTTGTACAATTAATTTAGTTTACTTTAAAAGGCCAAATTTTAATGTTTGTTGTGCTCTAATATATGATTAATGCAATATGTTGTGAAATAAAGACAAGAGAGAATTGTAGAGAGACAGAACTGTATTGTTATTCCATTATAAGGGGATATATATACACATACAATAGGGGTAGAGTTTACATAACTAGAATATTCGAAGATATGGGCATCCATATAATATTACATAATAATATTTCATAACACTCCCCCTTGGATGTCCATTACTGAAGAACATGCCTCGTTAAAAACCTTACTAGAAAAACCCGGTGGGAAAAACGCTAGAAAGGAAAAGAGTACAATAATCTTCAAGCACGCATAACAAGCTGCCTCGTTAAAACCTTTCCATGGAAAACCTAGTGGGACAAAACTATAGATAAGGAAAAAGAGTACAGTGCGTGTCTACTCCCCTGATGAATACATAACTTGATATAACTTGAAATGCTTCTTGCTTTGACGTAAGTTCTCAATCGTTGAATTATGCATCTTCGTTGATAACTTGATATATTCAATTAGTAGAAATTCTTGATAACTTCAATCATCATATTTTATTAGAACTCATAATCTTGACATTTTAGAATACCACTTGAATTTTCATTTTAAATAATACCTCCGTAATTGTGATAGAGTTTATCCTCGATAGATGACTTGACATTATATGTCAAAAATAATTGTCATCTCATAATGATCATGACAATAGCGTAATAATGCGCATATAGTACTAGCTCGTTAAAAACCTTGCTAGGAAAAATTCATTGGGACAAAAACCTATTCGAAGGGAAAAAGAGTGTAACAATCATCCATATACTGAATCTCTACAGAAGAACCAACTCAAATGTTGAATAATAATTCACTTAATACATTCAGTGAATTTCTATGCTACACCATTGGATTGACATCCTAATTGTAGACTTTGACTACATTATTTTCCAATCATTATGGTACTTCTCAACCATAAATTTATTTCATATGTCATATCTGAATTCTCATATGTGCTCAAATTTCAAGTTGAGACAATAATAATTCAAATTAACTCTGCAAGAGTTCGAATCCATTTTGGAAATAATTATGATAACCTTTCAATCGTGTCGTAGAGGTTCACATATAATCATGAGTTCTCAAAACTCAATTTAATCAAACATTATCATTAGATGATCATTTATAAGAGGCTCCTATAGAGAGTTATCCTCGTTTGAGTATCTCATAAGATAACATTTCTCCGCTTAAACATTTATCCTTTTGAAACAATATTATGAAACATGCGCATACATATGATATGAAACAAATTTATAAACAACATATTTTAAAACCATGCAATAATAATAATAATGTTAATACTAAAACTAAATGCAATTATATACTTACTATCTATATGCACATGATGATGACTCAAAATGTAAACTGTATAGTTTCTTTTCCAATAATCATAATTTTGATTGACTCCACAGTAATGGATGGACTTCAGGTCCATGAGCACATTTATAATCATAGATTATATGTCGACAATAAATATGGACTTATTTATAAGATCCCCATTATCTAGTCCATTAAATGCTGCGCGCAAATGCTTATCGGTTCCTTAACCATATCGATATAATTTCAACATCTCTTGATATTGTCAGTACTTAATCAGTAATATCTGAATATATTTGGTACCATTCCTTTTCTATATAAGTCATCTATTATCATTCAGATATCGATGCCACTTTAGGGACATCCAAATTTCTTTACTCTATAGGAGTATCAACTGCTCATACTTACCATTTATTATTTGAAATATGTGAACCGATATGACTCTCACACTACATTTCATGTGTGGTTATTGTTCAATTTGGCAAAAATCTAATTTTTCATTACATATATTTTCTATGACTAATCTATAACTTCCTATACCACATATAGGGTTAAACTGTCTATAATTAAATCATAGATTTCAATGTATGAACATATAATAAGGAGATCGATCAAACTGGTATCATAATGCATCTTATATTGAAAACAAACTGCTGAACTTCAGGTTCAGTTGGGGATTACATACTTGTTTGTTTTTACCAACTTTTCCTTATCATTCTCCCCCTAAGGTGGTAAAAACTGTACCCACCTTAGACCTCAATTTCTCATATCACCGATGAGAATTTATATGGGCATTTTTACAATAACAATATATTTCGGGGAGTTATATAATGCAGTTGGATTTTAAATGTGCTGAATCACATTGCCCAATTTGAGAGATCATTGATTTCATTAAAATGTGATATTACAACAACTTAAATTGTCTTATTCCAAATAATAAAATTATGATTAAATTTAAAATTTAAATAAAATGGGGTAAAACTCAATATTTTGCAAGATTAAACATAATTAAATTAAATATGGAAAGAATAGACACTTGAGTAATAATAAACATACACGCCTATGCATGCGAAATTACTGACGAAAGTTGTACAATTAATTGTCATCATTTGTTACATGAACAACCCATTATAATCCCAACTAATTTATAATTAATCAAAACAACAATTTATCAAATAGTATCCATTAACAAATTGGATTAAAAAAAAATGTAAGTGATATGATAACACAATTGATATGGATATAGCGTGTGTGTAATTATGTCCTGATGTCACTCATGGGTAATGATCAAAGACGATAAACAGAGACAACGACTTCTTACAACAAAACAACATGAGAGTCAAATGGCAAACATTATTTGGTGGATTAGATCAATGCGGTTAAGATAGCAGTACATTGTTGTAAAGCATATAATATAAGAGATACTTACCTATCACATGTAAAGCATATAATATTCATCTTACACCAATTATCATTGTAGAAGATAATTTTTTTTTTTTTTACTAATTACCAATTACTCTGTATGACTTAGATTATTCAAATAAAATAGTGATCCGATTTAATTAACAAAATTCGTGCCATAAAAACTTGCTACAATATTAACGAACAAACACATGAACCAATCTTTACCCTTAAGATACATACATAGTTGTTCAATCTAAAATTATCACTGCACGCATCTACAAATTAAATAAAGTTAGCACACATAATTCTCAAAGAATTAGGACAAATCATTCAATTCACAAAGGATATACACGATGACTACCATCTGGTGGCATAATATCCTCTAATAAAATCATAATTTCAGGTGGAAATAATAAATCTCACATGTGCCATAGTTGTATTGGCTTTTCGTATCAAAATTTCAGCCCATAAATAACTTTTTTGTTTCTCGTATCGTATTTCGAGAATATATGAGTCCCATGTGACTTTTCATGAGTTATGTTCTTTCCACGATGAACAAATTTTGGCTCAATAAGGCCACAACATTAAGCTCAATTAAAGTATCTTTAAGCCGCAATATTAGACTTAACATAATGTCGTATTTTCGACCTCTGCAACTGGCAGAGTCTTTATAAGATATCACATTCACTTCAAGGAATGGATCAAATTACATATTTCATTATATGGTTCAACTTCAAGTGAACAAGAATCAATTTGCAAATAAATTTGTCTTTCATAAAGACCGCTTTAAAATCAATTGCGGTTCATACAACTGTGAATTATGGTCACTAGCATTTACATGTGGACTTTTGACCACTTAAACTTATACAATAAGTATAAGGTATTGATGAGACGGTGTTAAATTATTACACACCTTATCACTTTGAACTTCAGATCAAAGTCATAATAAGGACATATCTGCTCATCTTTATAAAATAGATCTTTTATAATTTCAGGTCCAAAACTCAATATGTCCTCTTTCAAAACTTATTTACCATATGTAAGAAATTTCAGGCCAATAGCATAAACAATCCCATAAGAATATAAATTAGATTGATATAAAAATTATATGCGGATATCACACGTTCTTTTTTACCGAATCAATTAATACAAAATTTAGAGATCTATGTTACTAATTTTTAACGTAGCAAAGTGTGAATAATTATGATTTAGAATGTGTCAATGGAATATGTACTACGTGCAAGTATTAGATTAGTAGCGTACCTGTCTATCGAAGGAATAAAATTAGGGTTAGAGAGTCGTGCTGATAACGTGTTGTGAAATAAAGGGAGGAGAGAATTGTAGAGAGAAGTAGAGAGAATATAGAAAGAGACAGAACCATCTTGTTATTCCATTATGAAGGGATATATATATAAATACAATAGAGTTAGAGTTTCCATAAGATAACACCCTAGAATATTCTAAGATATGGACATCCATATAATATTACATAATAATATTTCATAACAGTTATGGATTTTTATACGGAAAGAAATTGCCAAAACAAAAGATACAATAGGGGGTAAGTTTGGTAAGTTGTTAAAGGTAACTTTTAACATGGTAAGAAAATATTTTGATGGAAGGATGAGAAAAATAGAAAGGGGTACGTGCAATTAGACCTGGCAAACGGATCAAGTCGTGTCGTGTACGTGTTCGTGTTCGTGTTCGTGTCAACTTTAAACGGGTCACTACTACCCCAACCCTAACCCGACCCAATTACATAAACGGGTCATTTGTCTCAACCCTAACCCAGCCCATTTTATAGCCTTATTATCTGAAAAATGATGGATGAAAATATTTTTTTTTTTTAAGTTTTTTTATTTGATTATGAATTCCACCCAAATATATTATGACACTTTTAAATAAATGGGTTATTCGTGTCGGGTTCGTGTCAAAGAGTTCAAGCAACCCTAACCCGGCCCATTTAAGTTTTGTCTCGTGTCCGTCTCAACCTAATTACTTAAATGAGTCACAACGTCTTAACCCTAACCCACTAACTTCGTGTCGGGTTCGTGTCATGTTTTCGTGTCGTGTAAATAATTGTCACCTCTAGGTGCAATAATATGACGATTGGAAATATAAAAGGAGCTTCTCAAATAAGCAAATATAATTTTAGGGTTTATGTTTTGAGCGGGAAAACTTTTAATGTGAAAGCGACACATGTCCAATCTAATGTGGAGTGGTTCTTCTATTATGATTTTAACTAGTTTAATTCTGTTATGATTTTAACTAGTTTAATATCCCGTGAAAATCACGGGACTTCTCAAAGTCTTCATTAATAAATGTTTGTTCATGTAACTTTTTTTTTTCTATTTTCTTGCAGTGCCTTGATATTCCCATCTTTCTTTAGTATTTTTTTTTGTTATTGGACTTGCTCCGTATTATTTTGTTATTCTCATTTGACTTTTGTAACTTAATGATATCATTTTTACTCAACATCAAAATGATAGTTTTAGTAGTTCAACTTTATTAAAATGATAGTATTAATTATAAAAATAATAATTAGTATTAACAATAGTTATATAATTCTATTTTTTATGTTTGAAGATAATGATGATATCTAATACTTATTATATTTTTCAAACATTCTTTTTAACCGTTGTAACATTTAATCGAATAAAAAAAATTTAAATTAAAGTTGATATGATAGATAAAAAAACATCCATTCTCACTTATAAATTCAAAGTTAAAAAATATGCTACTCATTACTTAGTAAGAATACAAGAAACTTATAGATTTACCTTTTTAACCAACTTCACAAAAAATTAAAGATAACTATATTTACACTAAACTTGCATTAGTCAATATTTGTAATTTGTTGTAATATTAATTGCAAATAATCACTAGACATTAACAAATATGAATATATAAACAACATACACACAACATTCCATTGAAGCT
>JAOWBH010070405.1:0-14884 GCA_028566215.1 Silene coronaria | reverse complement strand
GAGTTAACACAACTCGGTCGAATCCAAGGTACTAATAGCGTCTCCGAATGACCCTATAAGGTCCCAATTCCAAGTCATGGCCCGTCAACAGTGTCCTAGAATACCGGGTATTACAGCAATGCCCGTTAGAAATGAGAAATTGTGAGAATTATATTATGAGAGCTACATTTTGACTAAGTAGTAGCAACATCAGGATCAGTCTTAACATCTCTATTATTACAACATTTAAAACGAAACGAAACGACACTAACTAAACTAAGAGCTTGGACAAGCGATTGAGAAGGAGTGAGAAACATAGCTTCTACACAGCTGTGTTTTAATGCCCATTGCATAGTTTGGACTAGGTAGGACGTAGGAGTAGACCTGGCAAACGGGTCAACCAGGTCGGGTTCGGGGTTGAGCCAATTCGGGTTGGGTTAGTTTGGGTTTGAGATATTATCGGATTAGTTCGGGTTTCGGGTGTTATTCGGATATGTTGGTCTGATCATTTTTGGGTCAAGCGGGTCGGATCAATTCGGGTTCGGGTCAATTTCGGGTGATAATTAAGAGAGATAAAGTATATTTAGTATCATTTCGTGTTATTTCAAGTCTTTTTTTATCAATTAGAGCTATGTTTTGTCGGGTTATTTTCTGGTCGGGTGGTTTTGAATTCAGGTATTCAGGTTAGTTCCGGGTCAACAAACCGCAGATCATGTTTAGGTTTCAGGTCACATTTGGGTGTTGTTCTTCGGGTCAATTTCGGGTCTCGGGTCAGCCTTTTTGGATCGGGTCAATAGGTTGAAGATTTTACCAGGTCTAGCTAGGAGTGACATTTCCCATAGCGCATGGATGAGTGAAGACAAACGAATTGTTGTTCCATGTATATGTGAATGATATATATAGTTGAAGTTGTTACAGTCAACAAATAGTTAGTTATAAGTTTGTTATTGATGATGTTAGCATTTAGTTAGGAGTAAATAAGTCGGTTAGAATATTAGTATATATACTCCTTGTATCATTGTAATAATCATAAGTTTTACAATAATAATTCTGTTAATACATTCAATATGATTTCTCCATAATCAATCACTAATAACTCTTCATATGGTATCAGACGAAAGTTTTCGATCCTGGTAAATTCTTGATAAAACAAGCAAGAATCTGGTAATTTTTTTAGCTTCCGCAGTAACAAGTTTAATCAAAACATCATCATCTTTTCTTCATCATCATCTAAATCATCTACAATAATGCCTGAGACGAATTCAACCATTCCCTCGAATTTTGATTACTTTGAGGATCCTCTGTTCCTGTCATCATCTGAATCAACCAGTGCAACCTTAGCTTCTTTCTTGTTCGATGGTCATGACTTTCTTGGTTGGAAACAAGAGGTGTTCATGTCACTTGCGTCCAAAAATAAGGATGGGTTCTTGGATGGATCTTGTATTCAACCACCTGTCACGGATAAAAGGTTCAAACAATGGTTTCGTTCAAATCTTATGGTTACTAAGTGGATGTTAAATTCTCTTGATAAACCATTAAGAGAGAATCTGAAATATGTTAAGTCTGCACGAGAACTGTGGGAGGAGTTGATTGAACGATATGGTCGTGCAAATTCTATTGAAATATATCAACTCCAGAAGGATTTAGGGGCTGTAACTCAAGATAATCTTGCTTTGGTTGAATATTATAGTAAGCTGAAGATGTTGTGGGAGACATTAGAGAGTGTGGATCCTATACCACTTTGTACTTGTGGCAAGATTGATCTTTGTTCTTGTACTCTCATTAAAAGAGTTATGGCCAGAGAAGATAATAGAAAACTGATTCAGTTTTTGATGGGGTTGAACAAGAGTTATGATACAGTCAGAACACAAGTTTTGTCAATGGATCCATTGCCAAATATAAGCAAAGTTCTGGGTTTGCTTCAAAAAATTGAAAGACAGAAGCAAGTATCTGAAGGTATTGAGAGTTTGACTGAGTTTGGTGCTTTTGCATCAAATGCACAAGAAAATCCTGTTGGTTACAAGAAGTCCAGACCAGATTCTCAATCTTCTGGTTTTTCTAAGTTTTGTACTCGGTGTAACATCAAAGGTCATAATACTATTGACTGTTTCTGGTTGAAAAAGTGTCCTCATTGTGATAAGACTGGTCACAAACCTGAAAATTGTTATAATGTTGTTGGTTTTCCTGCTGACAAAACTACTAAAGGCAAAGAGAGATGTGGTTATGGTAATAAAGCTAAATCACAGAGAGCTGGCAAGCAAGCTGCTAATAATGTTGATATTCTTGATATGGAATCTCCTCTTGATGAGCCTGAATTTCTCAATGATAATGTTTCTCAGAATTGTTCTTCAGGTTTTAATTCTTCTATGCTTGATGGACTGGTTTCTTCTGTTGTTGATCAAGTAATGAAGAGAATTAATGATGATAAGTCACAGATTTCATCATCTAATTTTGCAGGTATGGTTTCTACTCTTTCTCAGGCTAATTCTGTGAATTCTTTGTTGCATTTTCATGACTGGATCATTGATACTGGGGCATCTGATCACATGATTTTTAATGAAGATTTGCTTTGTGATGTTATTCTTCTTTCTAAACCTATTTTGGTTTGCTTGCCTGATGGTACTTATAAAAAAGTTCACAAAATGGGTAAAGTGTATTTAACTGATAAAATTACTCTTAATAATGTATTTTTTGTACCTGGTTTTAAACAGAACTTGATGTCAGTACCTAAATTGATAGACTCAGCTAATCTGTATGCAATATTTTATCAAACTCATTGTCTGTTTCAGGACCTTTCCAGTAAACATGTTGTGGGCAAGGGGCAAAGAATTGGTGATCTTTACAGATTTCAGAATTTTGATATTCAATCTCTAGTTAATAAAGTGGTTCATGCTGTAACTCATATTTTAGATCAGTCAAAATGTAATTCTGTTAATTCTGCAGTACAATCTTGTAATAAAACAAGTACTCATTTACTTCATGCTAGGCTTGGTCATCTTGCTTTTGATAAACTGCAACATGTGTATGATTTGTCTGGTTCAATAAATGGACAGTTCTTTTGTGAATCCTGTGTGTTTGCTAAGCATCATAAGTTTTCTTTTTCTAGAAGTTCTTCTAGAGCATCTTCTTTATTTGCCTTGTTACATTTGGGTGTTTGGGGCCCTTATAAACATCCTACTTTATCTGGAGCCAAATATTTTTTGACATTACTTGATGATTTTTCAAGAAATACATGGACCATATTGTTTCACACTAAAGATCAGGTTCCTGGTTTACTTAGAAATTTTTTAGCCTATGTTACTACTCAGTTTGGTACAATTGTTAAAACAATAAGAAGTGACCATGGGACAGAATTTGTCCAAGATATATGTGATTCTCTTTTTAAAGAGAAAGGTATTATGCATCAGAAAAGTATTGTTGGGAGGCCACAACAAAATGGTCGTGTGAAGAGGAAGCATAGGCATCTCCTTGACACTGCCAGGGCCTTGAGATTTTATGCAGGTCTTCCTATTAAGTTTTGGGGAGATTGTATTCTCACTGCCACTTATCTTATCAACCTTATGCCTTCTCCTATTATTGATATGAAGACTCCCTATGAGCTATTGTTTGGCAAGTCTCCTGACCTTACTAAGTTAAGGGTGTTTGGTTGTACTGCATATGCTACTATGCCACCAACATTCAAAGATAAATTTGGTTCCAGGGCAAGAAAGTGTATATTTCTTGGTTATCCACATAATGTTAAGGGGTACAAACTTTATGATTTGCAAACCCATCAAGTTTTCAGCAGCAGGGATGTTTTATTCAAAGAACCAGATTTTCCTTATAAAGAAAATGGTGGCTCTATGTCTACACCTCTTATGGTTAATCCTGCAGACTCCACTGTTATTCTTCCTCCTTCTGATTATTCAGCCTCTATTTCCAGCAATGACACACTAGCTGGTGATTCTAATGTTTCTCTTGGTTTGGAAACTGCTGCCACTGCAGTTGATGATACTCCAAATACTACTCAGGTTCAGAATACAGAGTTGCCTCATCCTAGGAAATCTACTAGGCCAAGGCAACTGTCAACCAGACTCAATAACTTTCAGTTGTCTCATAAATTACCAGTACAACATTCTGCTTCAAATGTCTCTGAGGATTTTCAAGCTTATATTATTAAAGATTTGACTGAGTTTGGGGATTCTTATGTAGCTTCTCTTGCTACAGTTCTTCAGGAGTATGAGCCTTACAATTATAAGGAGGCTCAGAATGATCCAAGGTGGGTTGATGCAATGAATAAAGAAATCCAAGCATTAGAAGACAATCACACTTGGGACATAGTTGATTTACCAACTGACAAAAAGCCTATTGGGTCCAAATGGGTGTACAAAATCAAGTATAAAGCTGATGGGACTGTAGAAAGGTTCAAGGCTAGATTAGTTGCTAAGGGTTTTACTCAAGTTAAAGATAAGGATTACACTCATACTTTCTCTCCTGTAGCAAAGTTTACTACAGTCAGAACTCTTCTTGCTTTGGCAGCTGCAATGGGTTGGAATTTACATCAATTAGACATCAATAATGCCTTTTTACATGGCTTTCTTGATGAAGATATCTACATGAAAGCACCTGAGGGTTATTCTATTGCTAAAGGGAAATTTTGCAAGTTAAAAAGATCATTATATGGATTGAAGCAAGCCTCTAGGCAATGGAATAAAGAGTTGACAAAGTATTTACAAGGTCTGGGGTTTGAACAATCTAAACAAGATTATTCATTATTTACCAAGTTCAATAAGATCAGTAACACATTCACAATTGCTTTAGTATATGTAGATGATGTTTTACTCACTGGTAATTCAGAGGAATAAATTCATGCTGTCAAGACAGGACTTCATTCTGCATTCACTATTAAAGATTTGGGATTTATAAGGTATTTCTTAGGATTGGAGATATCTAGAAATGACACTGGTTTGATTATTAACCAGAGAAAGTATATATTAGACATTCTTAAGGATATGCAGATGAAAAATTGTTTTACAGTTAAGTTTCCCATGCCAAGGGGACTGAAGTTATCAATTGATGATGGTGATTTATTGGACCAACCAGATCAGTATAGAAGTTTGGTTGGAAGATTGTTATATCTCAATATGTCTAGACCAGACATTTCATATGTAGTGCAACATCTAAGTCAGTTTCTTAGTCAGCCTCGAGCACCTCATCTTGCTGCAGCAATACATGTGGTTAAGTATCTCAAATCCACCATTAATACAAGTTTATTTTACAGTTCTGATTCCAGTCTAGCATTATCTGCTTACAGTGATGCAGACTGGGGACAGTGTGCATTCACTTGTAGATCGTTAAGTGGTTATTGTATCTTTTTGGGTAAATCTCTTGTTTCCTGGAAAACAAAGAAGCAGCAGACTGTCAGCAAGAGTTCTGCTGAGTCTGAATACAGATCCATGTCCTATACTACTTCTGAATTGGTTTGGTTAGATAGGTTATTAGCAGACCTGCGTGTAAGTACTCTTAAGCCTATTTCCTTATTCTGTGACAACAAAGCTGCTGAACACATCTCTATGAATCCAGTTTTCCACGAAAGAACAAAACATTTAAGTATTGACTATCATTTTGTTCGAGATAAGCAGCAAGAGAGATTTCTATCTACCAAACATGTTCAGTCGAAGTTGCAGCTTGCTGATCTAATGACTAAACCTCTTGGTGCTAATCAGCATATGTTCTTTTCACTCAAGCTTGGTTTGTTATTTCCTGCCAATCCAGCTTGAAGGGGGGCTATGGGAATGATATATAGTTAACGGTTGTTACAACAAACAAACAGTTTGTTATAAGTTTGTTATTGATGATGTCAGCAGTTAGTTATGAGTAACTAAGTCGGTTAGAGGATTAGTATATATACTCCTTGTATCATTGTAATAAACACAAGTTAATTCTATCAATTTGATCTTACATTCAATCAATACATTCAACTCTAATTCTCTATAATCTACAAGTAATAACTCTTCATATGGTATCAGACGAAAGTTTTGATCCTGGTTTTTTGGTAAAATTCTTAACAAAACGATCAAGAATCTAGTGATTTTTTCGCTTCCGCAGTAACAAGTTCATCAAATCATCTTTATTTTATCAACTATTACTATATTCATTGTTTATCTTCTAATATCATCTACAATAATGCCTGAAACAAATTCAACCAATTCCTCGAATTTTGATTACTTTGAGGATCCTCTGTTCCTGTCATCATCTGAATCAACCAGTGCAACCTTAGCATCCTTTTTATTTGATGGTCATGATTTTCTGGGCTGGAAACAAGAGGTATTCATGTCACTTGCATCTAAGAATAAAGATGGGTTCTTGGATGGATCTTGTCCTCAACCTCCTGTCACGGATAAAAGGTTCAAACAATGGTTTCGTTCAAATCTCATGGTTACTAAATGGATGTTAAATTCTCTTGATAAACCTTTAAGAGAAAATCTAAAATATGTTAAATCTGCACGAGAATTGTGGGAGGAGTTGATTGAACGTTATGGTCGTGCAAATTCTATTGAAATATATCAACTTCAGAAGGATTTAGGGGATGTTATTCAAGATAATCTGGCCTTGGTTGAATATTATAGTAAGCTGAAGATGTTATGGGAGACACTAGATAGTGTGGATCCTATACCACTTTGTACTTGTGGCAAGATTGATCTTTGTTCTTGCACTCTCATTAAAAGGATTGTGGCCAGAGAAGATAATAGGAAATTAATTCAGTTTTTGATGGGGTTGAACAAGAGTTATGATACAGTTAGAACACAAGTTTTATCAATGGATCCATTGCCCAATATAAGCAAGGTTCTGGGTTTGCTACAAAAGATTGAGAGACAGAAGCAAGTGTCTGAAGAAATTGAGAGTTTGACTGAGTTTAGTGCCTTTGCATCAAATGCACAAGAAAATCCTGTTGGTTTCAAGAAGTCCATACCAGATTCTCAATCTTCTGGTGTTTCTAAGTTTTGTACTCGGTGTAACATCAAGGGTCATAATACTAGTGATTGTTTTTGGTTGAAAAAGTGTCCACATTGTGAGAAGAGTGGTCACAAACCTGAAAATTGCTACAATGTTATTGGTTTTCCTACTGACAGGACTACTAAAGGCAAAGGGAGAGGTGGTTATGGGAATAAAACTAAATCACAGAGAGCTGGCAAGCAAGCTGCTAATAATGTTGATGTTCTTAATATGGAATCTCCTCTTGATGAGCCTGAGTTTCTTAATGATAATGTTTCTCAGAATTGTTCTTCTGGTTTTAATTCTTCTATGCTTGATGGACTGGTTTCTTCTGTTATTGATCAAGTAATGAAGAGAATTAATGATGATAAGTCACAGATTTCATCCTCTAATTTTGCAGGTATGGTTTCTAATCTTTCTCAGACTTGTTCTGTTAATTCTTTGTTGCATTTTCATGACTGGATCATTGATACTGGGGCATCTGATCACATGACTTTTAATGAAAATTTGCTTTGTGATGTTATTCTTCTGTCTAAACCTATTTTGGTTGGTTTACCTGATGGCACTTAGAAAAAAGTTCATAAAGTGGGTAAAGTGCACTTAACTGATAAAATTACTCTTACAAATGTGTTTCTTGTACCTGGTTTTAAACAAAACTTGATGTCAGTACCTAAATTGATTGATTCAGCTAATTTGTATGCTATATTCTATCAAACTCATTGTCTGTTTTAGGACCTTTCCAGTAAACATGTTGTGGGCAAGGGGTAAAGAATTGGTGATCTTTACAGATTTCAGAATTTTGATATTCAATCTCTAGTTAATAAAGTGGTTAATGTTGTAACTCATATTTTAGGCAAATCAAAATGTAATTCTGTTAGTTCTACAGTACAATCTTGTAATAAAACAAATGCTCATTTACTTCATGCTAGGCTTGGACATCTTGCTTTTGATAGACTACAACATGTATATGACTTGTCTGGTTCAATAAATGGACAGTTTTTTTTTGTGATTCCTGTGTTTTTGCTAAGCATCATAAGTTTTCTTTCTCTAGAAGTTCTTCTAGAGCATCTTCTTTATTTGCTTTGTTGCATTTGGATGTTTGGGGCCCTTATAAACATCCTACTTTATCTGGAGCCAAGTATTTTTTGATATTACTTGATGATTTCTCAAGGAATACTTGGACCATATTGTTTCATACTAAGGATCAGGTTTCTAGTTTGCTTAAAAAAATTTTAGCTTATGTTACTACTCGGTTTGGCACAATTGTTAAAACAATAAGGAGTGACAATGAGACAGAATTTGTCCAAGATATATGTGATTCTCTTTTTAAAGAGAAAGGTATTGTGCATCAAAAGAGTATTGTTAGGAGGCCACAACAAAATGGTCGTGCGGAGAGAAAGCATAGGCATCTCCTTGATACTGCCAGGGTCTTGAGATTTTATACAGGTCTTCCTATTAAGTTTAGGGGAGATTGTATCCTCACTGCCACTCATCTTATCAATCTTATGCCTTCTCATGTTATTGATATGAAGACTCCCTATGAACTATTGTTTGGCAAGTCTACTGACCTTATTATGTTAAGGGTGTTTGGTTGTACTGCATATGCTACTGTGCCACCAACATTCAAAGATAAATTTGGTTCCAGGGCAAGAAAGTGTGTATTTCTTGGTTATCCACATAATGTTAAGGGGTACAAACTCTATGATTTGCAAACCCATCAAGTTTTCAACAGCAGAGATGTTCTATTTAAAGAAGCAGAATTTCCTTATAAAGAGAATGGTGGTTCTATGCCTACATTTCTTATGGTTAATCCTGCTGATTCCACTATTATTCTTCCTTCTTCTGATAACTCAGCTTCTATTCCCAATGATGAAACACCAGCTATTGATTCCAATGTTTCTACTGGTTTGGATACTGCTGCCACTGCAGCTGATAATACTCAAAATACTACTACTTCTCAGGTTCAAAATACAGAGTTGTCTTATCCTAGGAAATCTACTAGGCCAAGGTAGCTATCAACAAGACTTAATAATTTTCAGTTGACTCATAAATTGCCAGTACAACATTCTGCTTCAACTGTTTCTGAGACTTTTCAAGCTTCTATTCTTAAAGATTTGACTGAGTTTTGGGACTCCTATGTAGCCTCTCTTGCTACAGTTCTTCAGGAATACGAGCCTTACAATTATAAGGAGGCTCAGAATGATCCAAAGTGGATTGATGCTATGAATAAAGAAATGCAGGCATTAGAAGACAATCACACTTGGGATATAGTTGATTTACCAGCTGACAAGAAGCATATTGGGTCCAAATGGGTTTACAAGATCAAGTATAAAGCTGATGAGACTGTAGAAAGGTTCAAGGCTAGATTAGTTGCTAAGGGCTTTACTCAAATTAAAGATAAGGATTACACTCATACTTTCTCTCCTGTAGCAAAGTTTACAATTGTCAGAACTCTTCTTGCTTTAGCAGCTGCAATGGGTTGGAATTTACATCAATTGGACATCAATAATGCCTTTTTACATGGGTTTCTAGATGAAGACATCTACATGAAGGCACCTGAGGGTTATTCTATTGCTCAAAGGAAATTTTGCAAGTTAAAAAGGTCATTGTATGGATTGAAACAAGCCTCTAGGCAGTGGAACAAAGAGTTAACAAAGTATTTGCAAGGTCTAGGGTTTGAACAGTCTAAACAAGATTATTCTTTATTTACCAAGTTCAATAAGATCAGTAACACATTCACAATTGCTTTAGTATATGTAGATGATGTTTTACTTACTGGTAATTCAGAAGAAGAAATTCAGACTGTCAAGACAGGACTCCATTATGCATTCACTATTAAGGATTTGGGATTTATAAGGTATTTCTTAGGCTTAGAGATATCTAGAAATGACACTGGTTTGATTATTAACCAGAGAAAGTATATATTAGACATTCTTAAGGATATGCAGATGAAAAATTGTTTTACAGTTAAGTTTCCCATGCCAAGGGGACTGAAGTTATCAATTGATGATGGTGATTTATTGGACCAACCAGATCAGTATAGAAGTTTGGTTGGAAGATTGTTATATCTCAATATGTCTAGACCAGACATTTCATATGTAGTGCAACATCTAAGTCAGTTTCTTAGTCAGCCTCGAGCACCTCATCTTGCTGCAGCAATACATGTGGTTAAGTATCTCAAATCCACCATTAATACAAGTTTATTTTACAGTTCTGATTCCAGTCTAGCATTATCTGCTTACAGTGATGCAGACTGGGGACAGTGTGCATTCACTTGTAGATCGTTAAGTGGTTATTGTATCTTTTTGGGTAAATCTCTTGTTTCCTGGAAAACAAAGAAGCAGCAGACTGTCAGCAAGAGTTCTGCTGAGTCTGAATACAGATCCATGTCCTATACTACTTCTGAATTGGTTTGGTTAGATAGGTTATTAGCAGACCTGCGTGTAAGTACTCTTAAGCCTATTTCCTTATTCTGTGACAACAAAGCTGCTGAACACATCTCTATGAATCCAGTTTTCCACGAAAGAACAAAACATTTAAGTATTGACTATCATTTTGTTCGAGATAAGCAGCAAGAGAGATTTCTATCTACCAAACATGTTCAGTCGAAGTTGCAGCTTGCTGATCTAATGACTAAACCTCTTGGTGCTAATCAGCATATGTTCTTTTCACTCAAGCTTGGTTTGTTATTTCCTGCCAATCCAGCTTGAAGGGGGGCTATGGGAATGATATATAGTTAACGGTTGTTACAACAAACAAACAGTTTGTTATAAGTTTGTTATTGATGATGTCAGCAGTTAGTTATGAGTAACTAAGTCGGTTAGAGGATTAGTATATATACTCCTTGTATCATTGTAATAAACACAAGTTAATTCTATCAATTTGATCTTACATTCAATCAATACATTCAACTCTTATTCTCTATAATCTACAAGTAATAACTCTTCATAAAATCTACATGCATTGTATTCTACCATAAAAAAAAACAAAGTAACTTAAACAACATAACAAACAAAGTGGAATGTCAAACATCTTATGTGCAACGAAAAAGAAGATGAAGGCATACTATTTTGCAAAAATTTAGATTAAAGAAATTAATAAAATCAATTAATGAAATTAATATTGTACCAAAAAGAAACAAATGAATAATTTACCAAAAAAATTATCATCTGAAGATTAGAAATACACAAATAATTATGGCAAATATTCAGCCAATTTAAGTCACTACACTACTCAAATGATAATTTCTTAGTTAAAATATGAATTAGTAAGATAAAAAGTAGAGATTAGTACCTGATTATGCCATGAAATTAATTTTTCTCTCCCGAGTTTTTTACAGTAGAAAATTAGGTTTATGAACTGTGAAGGAGGAGGACGGATTAGATTAATTTTGGTCAAGTAATAAAGGAGAGTCATTGGTAAATGTGAAGATAAGGGCAAATTTGTAAGAGGAATAAGTTCCGTGTTTTAGTTGATTCCTTCCGTGAATATATGTGCGCCCTTTATTTATTAGCAAGTAGTCTACTAATTGATGGAAGCATATAATGATGCTATATCTTTGTCTGCTGCTGGAGTTACACGAGTTTTCTGTGGGTCAGATTTTGCAACGGTTACCAAGTCTGATGACATTTCTTAGGATATTGTGAAGCCTGATATTTTTGCTGCAATTATGGACTTCTATACATTTGATCAACCGTTGTTTCTAGACGAATGTACTGTTGCTTCAAAGGACACAACAATTCATGACGTATCCGCTTAAACAATTCAACTTCTGTGATTCCTGACCTAACAAGATTTCAATAATTCGTGTAGTTTTTTTAGTAACAATAGTCTATACTTACTTGTTTTAGGATTAATCTTTCATGCTTTCTTTGTAGTGGTCTCCCCTTTTCCAACTTTAAGGAGGGACTTGCTTATGGAAAACCACCTTAAGTTAAAAGATATCGAGAGGTTGAGTAAATGGAGAAATAAAGTGAAAAAAATGCAGATAGAAGTAGGACTTTTGAACGAGATACGTCATTTTATCTTATTGTTAAAGGCACTACCCAACATCATTTTTAGGAGAACGACTATGGTGCTGCTGTATATATTAGCAAATAGCCAAGAAGCCGAGGCGGGTTTCGTACATGCTAGGCGTCAGTGTCTTTCAGTTTGATGCGTGTTTTTTTTTTGTTAGCACTCAGAATTTTTTCTATCTTTAGCGCCTTTGAATTTTCAAACTATCAATAAGTTAAACTATTTATTAGGCTATGGAAGATGCTCAGCTTAGCCTAATCTAGACTTGAATTTGGTGTGCTATAATGCTATATTGATGTTGTTTTGAGGTAAAAGGTTGTAATATGGTGTGTTAGTTGATAGTGTTTTTCTTTTCCAGTTATTTGTGCAGACATATCTTATGATTATTCCAGTCATGAGCTAGTGCGTTTATCATTACTGTAGTTGGAGATGAAACACAGTAATTTATGCAATTATTTCAGGTTTGACTCATATATATACCTTTTTACATATTTAATGGATATAGCTAGGATGCATAAAAAAATTCCTCTATTGAGAGTTTCCTCCTTCATGAGGTTTCCTCTGAAATTCAACCGACAAAAATTCCTCTTGCCTAACCCACTTTTTCATTACCAAATTTTCTCAGTTTCATCCATAATTTACCTGCTTATCCCACCTATATGTTGACATGTCTTACATACAACCATAATCTCCACTTAACCTGTTTACGTGTCTAATTTATACTTAATTACTGCATGTTTTATTCGCTTTATATTTCTCTGTTTCATTAACTTTGTAAGCCTTTTCCAGATTTACACTTTTAAATCCAATGGCATCTTCATCTACTCTAGTCCCTTGTCGGGCTGGAGCATGCATAAATCTCCCACCTCATCTTTGTGTCGACCTCACTGGTATCGATTTTTCACATGTGTTACTGGGTAGGTTTATTGATCAACGTTATCTTAAAACAAATCGCATCCTAGATGTTATTGGGTCTCACTGGAAGCTGAAGGGGACGGTTTCAGTACGTCCTATGGAGCCATATTACTTGTTTATCTTTTCGTCTTTTGATGATCGGGCTTACTTTCGAGAGCAACAAACAGTTAATACTGAGGGCAGCTTGCTGGTTCTCCGTCCTACGTCGCCGACTTCGTTTTCGGATAATATGCTTTTTCATATTGTTCCACTTTGGGTTCGTGTTTTACATCTTCCATTCATCTAATGAACACTTCTGTTGCTGCTTACCTCCTTTCACATGTTGGGGAAATTTGTGAGGAAGAGTCATTTCCTTCTTTGATGCCGCTGCGTAATTTTGTTCGGGTTCGAGTATGGGTTGACCTGTCAAAGCCCCTTACCCCGGGCTGCTTTCTTGCTCTCAATGACCGTGAGCATCAATGGATTGGTTTCTCTTATGAAGGTGTATTTCGCTTTTGCAAGACCTGTGGTGAAGTTGGACATCGTGTTTTTTTTTTGTCCTTCCGGGAAAATTGCAGGAGCACGCAGGATTATAGCTCGGATGGAGGAACTCAGTGGCCATGGTTTGGTGGTGCTGCACGGCCCTCCAGGTTCTAAATTTTATTCTCCAGAAATTATGGGTCTTCCGTCGCGGTTTAAATATTTAAATACAAAGGCCAATACTGCATCTCCTGAAGATTCTGTACATTTGGATTCGGGTGGTGCGTCTCCTGTATTCTCGTTTTCCTCATCAACTTCTGATGACGATGATGATAATGACGCCCCTGTTTCACGCCCGTCCTCTGCATTTGATGTTCATGAAGACCAGTCATGAGAAGTGCTTCTTGAAGCTTTTCCTTTGGTCCGTGATGCTCCTTCGATTTTTTCTTCACAGTATGCTCATGGTGAATCAAGTCATGCTCGAATGCCTTCACCGGCCTTTCGTGTGACTGCTCCTGAAATGGAATTGGATTCGGATGAGGATCCTGCAATGGCTTTAGCTGAACCATCTATTCCGACACATCCTATTGATGTCGGTTATCTTTTTCGTGACAATCATGGTCCTGGGTCTCCTACTTCTCCTCTGGACATTTCTAGTCGGAAAATAACTTTTGTTTTTAAAAGGAAGGTACGAAGTGTTTTTAATTCTTGTAGTATGCCAAAGTTTAAAGTTGAAGGTAGGCAAAAAAAAAAAAAAACTTTGGCCGGTTTTTGGAGATCGATCCTAGTTTGCTGAGCCCAGTTTGTTCTCTGGACTATTTTGTTTTTTCTGAATTTCTGCATCCACGGCTTATTTCCCTAGATCACTTGATTTTGGGTAGGCTTGGTTCTCGTGGCAAACGGTCTCACCCACCGGATTTGCAGGATATTGTTTATAGGCTACCCAAACGATTCAAATGTGAATCAGGGTCTTCTTTAAATTTTATGTTCTCCTATCTAATGCCTATTCCGATTTCCTCTTGCAGCGTTGAAGGCTATGTATCAAGTACATGTCTGGTGGCGAACCTTAAATTGCCACCAAGAACGTCATGAATTTCTTTTGTTGGAATTATAGGGGATTTGGAGAGACGGATGATCCTACAATTCCTTATCTACATTACTGTATCCAGAAATATCATCCGTCCATTTTGTTTTTGCAAGAAACTCACTGTTCAGTTGATGTAGCGTCTTTGAAAACTTCGCATCTTGGCCTACATCATTATTATGGAGTCGACTCTGTTGGTCGTAGTGGTGGTCTTCTGTTGCGTTGAGATGACTCTGTCTCTCTACATGTTATTAGTAGTGACCAACACTTTATATTTAGTAGAATAACTTTTGTTGTAAATACTTGTAATTATGCTATGTATGCAATGTTTATATATGGGGAATCTTCGTTTGTGTTTCGTCAAGCTTTATGGTCTAGGCTTACTGACTTATTTTTGAATATGTCTCCTTTGATGATTATTGGAGATTTTAATCAAGTGGAACTGCATTCTGACAA